>CM076083.1:9932500-10157500 GCA_038088235.1 Zacco platypus | reverse complement strand
TACACACATACATATATACACACACATATATATATACACATACATACACACTCACACACACACACACACACACACACACACCGAAGTGCAGTCAAAGAAAGCCAGAAAATGTTCCAACCCTTCACATTTGTAAAATACCGTCAAGTAATTAGAGCTCCAGGTATTAATGACAACAGTCACGTTCACTCACCCTCTCTGGCGTGAAGTTTCGGGCAAGTGTTGTGCGTTGGTGTGGGTCGAGGCCTTGGCAGCCATTGAGAAACTCTGGCAAGAAGGAAGAGTAGAACGCTTGGAAGTCCACAGCCGCCATGTTGTAGAGCGCCAGCGTGATGTCATCCTGGAGGAGGTCGTGACTCTTGTGCAGGAGGACTTGAAGAAGAACGTTTATGAAGTGGAACAGCATGGAGTTCCGGAACAGCTTCTGAAATCCACACACACACGACCACACGTCACTGACCGAACCACAGCACACAGTTTAACATTTGAGTACACCGCCCTGCATCAGACTGTATTTGCTGAATGAAACACAATAGCTGTTTCTTACTAATTTTGGGGTGCTGGATTCAAAAACTGCTCGTGCACAACATAGAATGTGCATTTCATAACATTTTTGCTTTCGATAACTTTAAAGACTGCCATAAAGACATGTAGGCTGCCTCAGAAGAGCAAAAATCTGTTCAATTCTCAGCTGATTAGAATTATTTGCTTATTTTATTTAATGAGGAAGGTCTCATAGAGATACAATATCTCTTCTACCAGGAAGTCCTGCTCAAGATTGGCAGCAAAGGACAAATCACTACACAATTAACAAACATAAAACGCAATTTTCTTAAAACAATACAAATCCTAGTTGGTTATTAAAACATGTACACTGTTCTATGTTAACAGACTAAAATATTTTTAAACATAGCAAGAGATGGTACAGAATACATTCGTAATATACCTTGAAGTTCATTCCATACATGCGGAGCATCATTAGAAAATGCAGAACGACCCATCTCTGCATGAAGGTTCGACATCTTAACTAAGAGTTTATCTGTATATTTGTGCAGTATGTCAACAAACTAGATATATACTGCGGTAATTTACCCACTAAAGCTTTAAAAATAAAAATTAGCACATGTTTTTTTTCCTCTTAAGCACTATGAAGTCCGATTTGTCAGGAGAAAATATAAACACGACCTAACATTTTTTCTGCTACATCTGTGGGTGTTTTACTACATCCAAACGGCAGCAGAAAATGACATTTTGTAAAAAATAAATAAACATGTTTATATATATTATATATTATTAATTTATGTAGTTTATTGACATTAAATGTATTTGGCCAAATTTTTCCACTCCTAGCATGCACGTTTTAAGGACTATATGAAAAGTTTTTGATGAGATTTTTGAACTCATCATCAAATTAGGTAATATTGCACTTTTTAGCAAATCAGTTCTGTGGAAATGGTCCATACTAAAAAGCTGCAGTATCTTCATTATATTCAACAATGCGATTTTAGCACACAGGAGCACGCGTCCGCGGGTCTTACCCTGTGGTACAACTTGTGTTTGGTGTTCAGGACCTCCAGGTAACTCAAGTTTTGTTTGAAGATGTGAATGTCCGGCTGTAGGAAGGACTGACCGAATGCCTGCAAATCAAAGACACGACACTCAGACACAAGAATCACATGACAGCGTTTCCAGCACCTCCATTTAATCTGCAACATCCAGATGTAACGAGATTCTGGGAACCACCAAATAATATACAGACAATAAAAAGGCAAATTAATATACAGCTATGGAGAACCAGATTTTTGAATCAGTGACATTTCAATATCAAACATCAGGGTTATACCCGTCATCTAAAACTGAAACTAAAACTTATAATAAATAAGTTAGAAATAATAAAATAAAATATAAATATTAGTTGAAAAACATTCTACACATACTAAGAAAATCGTTGAAAATGTCGCCTTACTAATACATTGAAATAAGTTGAAGTACTAAACTTATTAACTGGATAAAAACAAAAATTAAAACACTGAAATTAAATAAATTAAACTTAAATAGCAATATTAAAAATAATAATAAAATGGCAAAAGTACATAAAATTACTAAAAATTACTCTAAAATTAAAATGAAAACTAAAAATATAAAAATAAGAGCTAATTCAAAAAATTATTAAATATAAAACTCTGTGAAACAAACAAAAATTGAAACAGCGACCAACAAAATGTTTTTTTAGGGCGGAAATTTTGATCCACATGAAAGAGATGTCAGAAGTCATACCTGCATGGCAGCAGTGAACTGCGCCTGGTTCTCCATGAGTTCTTCTGCTCCGCTTCTCTGTACGCTGCTCAACACTGAGCTCTTGAAGAAGAACCGCCAGTTCTGATGAAGAATCTGGAAGAGCAGCTCAAACATCTCGGCTTTCACATCTGGACAGGAACGCTGAAGAACACGGAGATGAAGACGAGCAAATTAAAAGAGTGCTTCCAGAAAGAAGAACGTTAGAGAACTTTTAGAGTTGGCATGAAACAGAAGTTGCGATATATCGTTCTCTATATCCGAGTGAAGCGGCTTCTCAAACAAGAAAAAAAAAAAGGATACTACTTGATTCTGTCCATCAACTGTCTGTTAATATCAGTAAGTTGTGACAATGTAATTCTGGTATATTAACAATACCTCTGCCACTATTGGGTAAACCTGGTCCAAACAAAGGCTGAGGATGCTGGGTAACAGAGGTTTGAAGGTCTGACCAGGCTCTTGAACCACAACCTGAGACAATAAAACAAAGATTAACAGGGAACAACATGTTAAATCCTCTAATGCTTGACATAATAAAAATAATAGTCAGAAAAATCTGTTTAAAATGGAAGAGAGATAGAGAAAAAAAATACTAATAAAAGTTTGCATGTGATCTGCTTTTTGAGTATCATATCTGATATATCAGGCTTTTATGGCAATACAATGCAAAATGATTCATAGAAGGAACAAATTCTCAAAAGCCTGATGCATCATATTTGAAAAGAACATTTTATCATGATTTTTCTAAAGAAGAAGAAAAAGAAAAGAATAATGAATAATCAAGTAAACCTAAGTTGCTTCAGTCCAGTATGAATTCATCTGTAAATTTTACTAACTAGAGCTGCATGATTCTGGATAAAATGAGAATCACGATTCTTTGTTTTCAAATAGAGATCACAATTGTGAACATACAACCAAACAAAACATGTATTTCACTAGAGGTTCTGACAAAATATTATAAAATTGCTGGAAAATGTTTGAATGAATTATTTAAAAATGGTTTTGAATGAATTCAATGACTTGTTTCATTATGAATCATTGTTTTTGAACAAATCTTTTGCGCGAATGATTCAATGATAAATACATTTTTTTAACAGTCATTTGTCGCCACCTAGTGGCGTAATGATGTAATCGATACAACCGTTATTTTACAGGCCAAGTTAGTTTCAAAAGGTGGTTTGTGATATTTTTATTGCTATCATAGACATATGGTTAAAGTTAGGATATAAACACTGATATCTCAGTACTTCAGTGCTAATTTGAATATTTGTAACACAGAAATAACTAATGTGTGGTTCAAAACGGCTCTATGGCAGCAAAAACATATTTAAATGTTCCGGTATGATTTTGTCTAGTCTTTTTTGACAAAAGTTTGTTTAAAAGATGCGGGCGATTCGTTGTCATTAATAAAATAAGATCAAGTGGGTGCTTGAATCGAAATCTCGACCTTTTTACGATTAATCGTGCAACTCTATTATTAACAATATAAAAGTTATTTTTACTTTTACTACGGTAAAGATTTCACAGCAAAAATGAACTGAGGGTGAATATTTTTAGAAATATACTAAAAAGCATTTTACTTGCTAGAAAAGAATAAACTATCAATCAGACTAAATTGTGTACAAGTTTAATGTTGATAATTTAGAGGCCTTAGAAACTTGTGTATCAAATATGACACATTAGGCTTTCTACGATTAATCACTGAAACTCAAACACAAACTGATTTCTCTGTTACCTGCAGAATCTTGAGAAACTTCTGAACCACTCTGGATCCCGAGCTGCCCTCCTGTAAGATGCTCACCGCCAGCTGCTCCCTGAGGAACATGGAGATCAGTCAGCATCAACAAACGCAGTGACACATGAGTGATCAGTGAACGTTAGGAAGCCGAGGTCACCTGGTGAACATGCTGAGGAAGGTCTGAATGATCTGCTCCGTGAAAGCCACGCCCATCTGCACACGCAGCGCTTGAAACAGCGTGAGAAAGAAACTCAGCATCTCGTCCGTCACATCTGAGAGAGAAAACACGCAATCAGTTCAGTGAATCCTCAGCAAAGATCATTCCAGTGATTGAAGGCAGTGAAGAGGTCAGGGTCATAAACGCGTGATTATTTCTTCACCTGGCTGCTGGATGAAGTGTGGGAAGAGCGCGAGCGTGACCTGGACAGACTCCTGCAGGCTGTGGTAGCAGATCTGACGTGATTTGGTGGCCTCTCCTGATATACTGTCCACCAGATCCTTCAACACACACAGAGTCTGCTGGATCACCGCTTTGCCTGAGGGACACAGTATCATTTACATTATTATCATTGTTAATTGACTTTAAAAGAAGAATAACTGGTAAAAAGCGGGAAATGTCCAAAAGAAAAAAAAATACAACCCATATATGAATAAACAATGACATTTAAAAAGTTTGGAGTTTTGAAGTCTCTTAGGCTGCGTTAATACAATTAAAAAAATTGATTTTTTACTCACATCTGGACATCCTAAACTAGGTCTGGGACAATAAATTGTTACAATAAATCAAGAAATGATTCTGGATCGATTCTAAAATTGTGCGTATGTGTCACGATTCACTTTGTAATCGATTCAGAGTTTAGTTTTTAACAGCAGATGACGCTGCGTGCTTCAGAAACACCCGTACTCCGCTCGGTTTCAATGCCTTACACAAACACTACTTAAAACTTCAATTAAGTCACCATTCATAGAGTTCGAAAAAGTTGAAGTGAAGTAAAAGGGTGTTTGCAGTGGGCAGTCAGAAAAGCATTCCGAGGTGCAAGTACATTCTCAGCCGAATGCACGAACGCTCTTCTTCATGAGCATTTGAGGTTAAAAACTAGCGCAAATAAATCAAACTTTTAAATGGTAAAATAATATTTGACACCGGTATCAATTAAACTATCAATATTGATCTGTTTCTCTTACTGTTGGGGTGATGGTCAGGTGGGCGGGGCAGGAGGCGGTACTGCTGCGTCAGACTGCTGAGAAGCCGAGCGTGATTGGATGAGCGGTTCGGCCACTGCTGCTCCGCTTCTGGTAGGCTGGGCCACGGCAGCAGCAACATGTTGGACAGAGCTCGACACACGAGGACGTTAGCCTTGAGGAAAAAACAACAAACATTACATCACAAACAAATACAGACAGATTCAAGTACAAACTCCGCTGCACTGTCGGACCAATACACACACACACACACACCTCCTGAGGTAATCTGTGGTTATGATTCTCTGTGATCAGGTTGAAAATATTCTGCACCGCTGGCAACGACACCAAGAACACCGGTCGCACGGTGGTCGCCATGGAGACCAGGAGATGGCACGCAGATAACAGCAACTTCTCTGGAACCTGTAACACAGAGATCAGTCAGATTAGTGACAAAGACAAAGAATGAAGAATAACCACAAGATGGTTTAATCTAAAAATCAGAGAGAAACGCTTGTTTCAAGACAACCCCAATAAATAAATATATACTACTTCAAACCTTATTATATAGATGGCATGGCTGAATAAATTATGATAATGTTTACTTTATGGTGTTTATATTGCAATATGTTGTAGATGGTTGTAAGAGTATCATTTCCAGCTGCTCATGCAACCATATTAGACATAAAATATGCAAAGCATATCCATTTCAAAATAAGAGTCCCAGTGCATTTCATAGACTGAATTTTTCAGTGTTATACCATAGGGGGCGCTATTACTCAATCTCCGGATCAAAACACAGCGGAAAAAAAAGGTAAAGACTAGACAGGATATGGCTAAGGCCACTGGGCATTCACACGTCAATATTGCGTCATTTAATATTTATTTATTCAATTTAATAACTGTATTTGCAGTATTGTAAGGGTAGGTTTAGGGTTGGGGTAGGTGTAGATGTTAATAAAACAATTTGACAAGTAGCACATTTGATTAACTGTTATTTATCCTGAGATTTTGCCCCACTTCCAATGATTTTTTTTGTTTATTTAAAATCAGAGGCAACTTTATAAAAAACAACAACAACAAAAAATACTTTGGCAGGGAAAGAGTTAATAGTCTGGCATTTTGCATTAAAGCTTTTTTCCCTCTATATTATTGGTATGTTGGTTACACAATAAACTGTATCTGGCATTTAATTCAACAAACTATTGTAACTTGTCTCTGGACCGCCCTATCACAGAAAGTAAAGACTAAAAGAACAACACATTCAACAGATTTTACTCACATCGGCACAATAACCTGTTACTATGGAAGCTTGTTTTTGCGACGGAATAAATAAAAAAGGTAATTGCTACTTTAATCTGACAATTCTTACTTTTTTTCCTCAATTCGGAGTTTATCTCTCCAAATTCTGAGGGTAAAAAGTCTAATTTTTTTACTTGCTGTTGTGAATCAGAATTGTAAGAGAAACACTTCAGTTTCAATCCAACAATAAATATCTACTTTTACACATTGATTGCTCCTACTAATTTTATTATGAAGATTCCATGGCGGAATAAATTATGACAATGTAGTAAAGCATATACATTTCAAAATTAGAGTCCTGGAGTATTTCAGGCTTGTTAATAATTAACTCTTTCCCTGCCATTGACTGATTTTTTCCGGTTGTCTGTATTTCACTGTTATACAGTAGGGGGCGCTATTACACAACTTCTGAAAGAGTACAGAATCTCCTGATCACAACACACACACAAAAAAGACGATTTTCTCAGCTTTTTGTTCAAAATCTTGCTTGTTTTCATGAAATTTGCTCACATTCAAGTATTGATAAAAAATAATGCATGAAGTTAGAATAAAACAGCTGTTTTTGTTTGTTTGTTTCTTGTCAATGGTTCAGTTCTTTTTCTTTTGCATGTTTAGATATTCACGCAACAAAATATTCTAAGAGGACATGAAAGCTTTGTGAAAATCAAAAAAAAATTGCTGGCAACTTTAAAAACAACAACAAAAAAAAACATGCAGGCAGGGAAAGAGTTAAAAGTCTCACATTTTGCATAAAATCTTTTTTTCTGGACATTATTGCTGTGTTGGTCACACAAACTGTATCTGGCATTTAATTCAACAAACTATTGTAACTTGTCTCCGCATCGTCACAGGAAGTAAAGACTAAAAGAACATCAACACATTCAACAGATTTTACTCACATTGGCACAACAATCTGTTAATATGGAAGCTTGTTTCTGCCACAGAATAAATAAAGCAGCTAATTGCTACTTTTTATCTCACTATTTTATATTTCCTCACAATTGCAAGGGGGAAAATGTTGAATTTTTTTCTTTCTTGCGATTGTGAGAATTGTGAGATAAAAGGGTTACACTTTATTTTAAGGTGTCGTAGTTACATTGACTAACTAAAAGTACTTACTATAGAGTTACGGTTAGGTTTAGGGTTACTTATTTGTAACTATGCATAATTTACTGCTATTACTATAGTAAGTACAGTGCAGTAATGTGTAACTATGTCATGTCAAATTGAAGTGTTGCCAGAAAAAGCGGCAAATAACCTTTTAAATATTTTTTTTGGCGGAAACTTCCAGTTTCCTTGATATCAGCAAAATACAATATTGATTGACCTCTTGAAAATATACATATTAGTGCGTTAGAATTAGTAAATTAAACATATTGTCTTTATTATTTAAAATGAAATTACTATGTTCTGCTTTAAAGGAGCATTAAAGTAATCATTCATAAAATCAAGTGACCTTGGCATTGATGAGAGGGGTCGTGGCGGCCATGCTGGACCTGATGAGATCGACGAATTGCGTTTGATCTTGTTGTCGCTGCACCTCCCCGCAGAACTGAGCCAACCAATGAGAGTACGCCTGCAGAGCGGCCAATGACTGCGCGTGGCTGCAAAACGTTCATTAGGTATTGTTATAAAACCATTCACATTTAGGTTAACTGGCATCAAATAGCAGAATGAATTGTGTTTATGACTACTTACACATCTATAAGATCTGGTTTGAGCACTGAAGGAACAGCCATCTCGACATCGTACAGGCTGATCTGAGAACCGTAACACGACACCTCCACCAATCTGAGAGGAGAAACACGATTGCCAAGAATTAAACATCACATACTCAGTCACTTATTTACATTTAACCAAACATCAAATCAATTTGTATTAATAATTCAAGCAAAGTGATTTGATTTTGCGTTTGTTTGCACATTACTTTGACACCGTGTTGGCGTCAAAAGGGAAATACATTCCCACTTGTGAAAGTAAAACCAAAACCTTTGCTTTTTGAAAAATAGCTTTAGTTTACTTTGGGGTTTAGTTTTTATTTGGACAGTCTGCACAAGTTCACATAGTTAAATTAATAGTCATTTGTTTAGGGAGATAAGAGTTGTGCGTTTTTTCAGCCAGAGTTTGAATAGTATATTATTATTATAGTAAATAGTCCTATTATGATTTTTTACATTTTTATCTTTCTTTAGTGTGTAATGTTGCTGTTTGAGAATAAAAAGGTCTGCAAAGTTACAAAGCACAAAGTCACTCTAGAGGGAGTTATTCTGCATATCAGTAACACCGTTTCTCCCGGAAACCTCTCCATTGTAGTCTTGAGTTTTCATCCGGGAACAAACACATCACAATATTCCTCATTTAAATAATTCCCACCAAAGGCAAATGCAAAATAAAGGGGCGAAGCCCGAGTTAGTAGTAGGGGGGCAACGATACCCTCATGTCACGTTTCGGTACAAATCACGTAACTGAACTCACGACACAATACTATTGTTTGTTTTGGCTAAAAAAAGTTTTTTTTATTATTATTAAAGGCGACCTTTAATGCCCCTTTTACAAGATGTAATATAAGTCTCTGGTGTCCCCAGAATGTGTCGGAAGTTTCAGCTCAAAATACCCCACAGATCATTTATTATATCTTGTCAAATTTGCCCTGATTTGGGTGTGAGCAAAAACACACTGTTTTTGTGTGTGTAAATGAGCTGCTGCTCCCGGCCCCCTTTCCAGAAGTGGGCGGAGCTTTAACAGCTCGAGCTTCAGTTGCTCAACAACAACAAAGCAGGAGAATCTCATGCAGCCAAAATGAAGATTGTGAGTAACATGTTCAGCGTTACATTGTTCAAACCGGAGTCGACACTGATGGAGAAACTCAGGAAGAAGTTACAACTTTTGGAATGAAACTGGACGTTTCTGAATGGTTAGTGGATAAATTTATATAGTTGCTGTGGAGTTGATTCAACTCATCGTCGGAAAATATCTCCCTTTGCTTTGAACGTCGTAACTTTGCAGATGTTGTTTATGTTCAAACAGCAACATTGCACACTGACTAAAGTGAAAAAGTGAACTCATAATCAACCACCCCTTTAAACCAATAGAAGTGACTCTTGACTTTGCAAAGACCACTAATAATATGGGGTTTAAAAACACTACTTAAAACATAAGCAAATACAAAGAGGACATTAAAGTACACACATAAGGAGGTAGTGTTGTTAAATGAGGAATTGGGAATCAGGAACTGACCTCTGCACGATGGCGAGAGCGTCGTTAAAGCGAGTGCTGAAAACGTCCCCTGTGAAGAACTCGGCCAGGCGTCCCACGGCCTGCAGCAGAGAGCTCAGGTCTCTGAGAGCACAGTGCAGTCTTCTGCAGTCGGCCTCCGCTGTGATGTTGAGCCTGCGACCTGTTCACACACACAAAGAGAGAGAGAGGTGCAAAACCACTCAACAACAGCTCACAAGCCTCAAGAGAACAGAACCATCACAATGCACCATTAGAGTGAACATTATGAGACCAGATACTATAAAACACTTCCTCAGTCTATAAATATAGGTTGAGTGAGAAAGTGCTAAAGCAACAAATAGAAGAGACACTAGGTTTCAAAGGTTTTGGGTCAGTAAGATTAAAAAAAGAAAGAATGAATGCTTTTATTCAGCATTAAATTGACCAAAACTGTCAGTAAAGACATTAATGCATCACGGATTCCACAAAAATATGAAGTAGCACAACTGTTTTCAACATTGATAATAATCAGAAATGTTTCTTAAGCATCAAATCCTCATATTAGAATGATTTCTGAAGGATCATGTGACACTGAAGACTGGACTAATGATGCTGAAAATTCAGCTTCGATCACATGAATAAATTACATTTTAATATACATTTAAATACATTATTTTCAATTGTAATATTTCACAATATTATTGTTTTTAATGTATTTTGAAGCCTTGGTGAGCATAAGAGACTTCTTTTAAAAACTAAAAAAAAAAAACAACCCTTTGAACGGTAGTGTGGGTGTGTTACAGTTCATGTAGAACTTCCTACTTTACATTTCATCTTGTCTGTAGTTGTACAGCCTTAGTCAAATATGCCTGCTTACAGGGGCTGATTATTATGGTCTCAGGTCAAAAAACAAATTTCCCCCTGCTATAGCAGAAAAATATTTATACTATATATTTGATAGAAGGAAGTCAGATAGCAAAAGAAAAAAAAGAAACATAGCATGAAGAACAAGGAAATTTGTCAAAGATATCAGGTTTCCATCAAATTCCCCTTTATGCTTCAGTGGACTGAAGCATACAGTAACATTTGGATACTGAGTGAAAATGACATTACCATCTCATTTTTCAATGAGCTTGTTGCAATGCATTCTGGGATTTTCCAAGACAAATAGTTTACCCAAAACAATGCATCTGATAATTCTGTTTTAGATGCAAATGCAGTTTCAAAGTGTTGTCTGGGTGCGCAGCTATACGGGTTTTAAACAAATCTACCATCAATAAAACTGCTAAATATTGAGACTGTGACCATGAAGAGAAACTCACTTGATCCTGATCTCACGATATACTGCTGCAGCCCAAGATAAACATCCAGATCCTCCTGGAGCACCGGAAACTAAACACACACACAAGCTCTAGTCATTATACACTTATCATGGATGTCATTTAAGATGCAAATTTAGTGCAATTAATAGAGGCAAAAACATTGGATGGATTGAATGACTAGATGGGACAGATGGATGGATGGATGTGACAGAACGAGTTCACGGACAGACGTGACAGAACGGATGGGTGGATGGGAAGATGGACAGATGGATGAATGGATGGGTAGATGGATGAATGGATGAATGGATGGGTAGATGGATGAATGGATGGGTAGATGGATGGATGGATGGGTAGATGGATGGATGGATGGGTAGATGGATGGGTAGATGGATGGATGGATGGATGGGTAGATGGATGGATGGGTAGATGGATGGATGGATGGATGGATGGATGGGTAGATGGATGGATGGATGGATGGATGGATGGGTAGATGGATGGATGGGTGGGTAGATGGATGGATGGGTGGGTAGATGGATGGATGGGTGGGTAGATGGATGGATGGGTGGGTAGATGGATGGGTGGATGGATGGGAAGATGGATGGATGGGTGGATGAATAGATATATGGATGGATGGATGGGTAGATGGATGGGTGGATATTGGTAAATCAATCAATATTCATATATATATATATATTTATTTATTTGTGCATTCATATCATGTACATAAATAAACTGGGCTTTTGAAATTCATTAGATAAAACATTTATACTGATTGACAGCTCTAATGCTCATGTGGATTACAGCAATATTTGATTTAAAATTGTAAATCCTCTATGAAAGCTTTGGAGCTCCATGAGAATCAGATTCCATATTAAACACTTATTAGAATTGTCAATGAAGAGTCGATTGTTTTCAGTTCAAAGAGAGAGAGAGAGCGTTGCATGTTCACCCACTCATATACACCTACCAGAACAGAAAAGGTCTGGGACGGCAGCAGCTCCATCACCCTGGCAACCACTTCTAAACTCTGACGCAGGTACCGTTGCCATTCTGTCTGTTGCTATAGAGACCAGAGGGGAAAGAGTTCCAAAAATCAAGGGGAAAAAATGTATGATTTAGCTGCGATGACCGTGTGTAGGTTTGATTCTTACATCATCATCAAGGGTCTCATCATCGAGTTCTTCTAGCTGACTCTGGTTTAACCTGAACTGGATCCTGTTAAGAACTTCACGCAGCAGCAGAACTAGAGCATCTTTATACCTGGTCACACACAGACACACGTTCAATGCTTGAGCAACCTTTATCAAACACTCAATTTACAAAAAGTTTCAGTCACCTGTTAATGACACTGTCTCTGTCAGCCAATCGGCTTCTGATCTTGGTGGTCAGGTAGTCCAGGAATATACTCCAGATGTCAAGACAGGCCAGGTAACCCTCGTGACTCGGCTACAACAAAATAAACAGACGTTTAAATGAAGAGATGCACAAAAATTACAAGTTTAACAAATTCAGGGCTGATTCACCCTCTATTTAAAATGGTTGTGAATTGCATTTTTTTAGTTTGGGTTTCCTGAAGTGTACTTATGATGTTAGTATAACTTTCAAATAAAAAGGCCATTTTCTTTCCTGATTTTAGCCCCTTTAAATTCACCATGATATCAAAATTGACAACATTTCATGACTATAGTCATTTTGGCTGCGTGAGATTCTCCAGCTTTGTTGTTGTTGAGCAACCAAAGCTCGAGCTGTTAAAGCTCCGCCCACTTCTGGAAAGGGGGTGGGAGCAGCAGCTCATTTGCATTTAAAAAGACACACACAAACATGGTGTGTTTTTGCTCACTTTTTCAACAGAATCTCAACTACTAGCAGGAAACCATTTATGAAAATACCTCCAAACCAGCTATGTGTATTAAAATATATGTTCAAAAACAAAAGAGGGTGATTGTGTCAAAAATGAGAGGATCAAGGAAAGTCTAGGTAAATCGAAGTACAGGAAAAGGAAATAGCATTAGACATGAACACGGTATGTTAGAGTTGATGCTTCAAGGAACACTGAATGAAGGAGTTTTACCTGGTTAAAGGTGTATTTGAAGAGCAAAGCTAGAAATTCCACTAGAGGAAACTGGGCATTAGATTCAATCCTCCGCAGATGAACACTAACAAACAGCCTGAGGAAATCGGTGAACTTTTCCACATAGCTGAGAGAGACAGACAGATGGAGAGGGTTAAAAAGCAGCAGCATCAATGAGTTAAATGTTTGAAGCAAGTGCATCTATATCTCTTACCTTTCATCTAACTCTTGCAATCTGCTTTTGATAGTGTGCGTGTTGGTGTGCGAGTGTGTGTTTGTGAGTCTTTGAAGTAGGTAGAACGTCTGTTGAAACATGCGTAGCAGAAACTCCTCAAAGTCCACAGGAACGCAGTTTTTGCACATTAGCTCGTTAATACAGTTCATGGCCATGACGCCCAGCCTGGCGCGATCGGCGTGGCCCACCATCTGGCCAGTCCTGCCGTGTCCATCGCCGCCATTGGCTGGGAGACTCCCAGGGCCGGAGTCTCCATTCGAAGTGGGCAGAGGTTTAGTTTTGATTGGCTGCTGGCACCCAAAGCGAGCGAAATGAAAAATAGAAGCGAGGAGGGATGGAGTGATAGAAGAGGAGAGAGGGATCCAGCTAAAGAGATGAGCCAAACATTCCAGCGCTAGCAGACACAGAGCGGCACTTTCAGCTTCCAGCATCATCGATGTGCTGTTGCCCAAAACACCTACAGAAAATGAAGGGAAAAAAGACAATTAATACAACGTTCATTTACTCGCAAGCTTCAGCTAGACCATTTTGTGGTCATCAGTATTGGTTGACGACAATGGCTGCTTGATTACGACAAAACTCATAACCACAATTACTTTTTCAATATTGAAATCACGATAACTTGGAATTATTGGCGGGTGATATGATCAAAGTCTTATTTTCAAAGTCTTAACCAATTACAAACAAAATAAATACATCAGAACAAAAGTACAAATTAAATAAACAGTGTTTAGATTTTCAGGAAGATGTATTAAGATAAAGTAATGGCCTACAACAAAAACAATTCTTGGCATAAACATGGCATAGTCTTACTGTATACATTAATTATAGATTAAGTTGCTGAAGTTATTCAGTCACGATCAGTAGCCGTGTTTCCATTACCCTTTAAAATGTGCAAATTGAAATTGTGGATTGAAATACGCTCAATGGAAATAAAGACGCAAAACTTCCATATATCGCAAAAAACGTTTAGGCTTGCAGTTTTTTATCGATATTAAAGAGAACATCGCAAAAGTTTTGCGCAAATCTGTAATGGAAATGCGGCTAGTGAGTGATTGTCCTTTGTCATTTGTTGTTTGATTATTAATGACAGACTGCAACAGGTTTATTAGGCTTCTGTCACTTTCAGAGCTAATGTACAGATCCAATATACTGTTACACATTTTCTTTCTTAACCGTTGTACGTTTTCTTCACAGGCATAACTCACTGTATTTAGAAAAAGGCATTTTGACGCTTGTGTAGGCTTTTAGGTGCATATCCATAGCCCATTAGCTTATCCGCGTTCAGCTCTGGCTCGGAGAACACACACCGAAAGCTGCCTGGGGAACGGTGTCTCTTTTGCGGATTAATGTGCTTTTAATAACACTGTTTAATATCCTGCAGTTTAGCAGCAGTAGACTGTATTTTATAACACTCACTTATTTGGCCGTCAAATTTGGGCTATTAGGGAGAAACGAAAGCATAATGCTGTGAAGGAAAAGAAAGTGCATTGGATGGAATGTGACCTCAATTATCTTGTTTTCATAACCGTTGGAAGCCAAAATCGAAATCAAAAATTAATTACAATTAATCACACAGCCTTATAGACCAATTTTGTGTTTGCATACAGCGAGGATGTTTTTTGTGGGCGGAGCCTACGTGGTGGCAGAAAATCAAAGAATCAAACAATTTCAAGCTCATTTCGAGCTTATATCTCACAATTCTGCCATTTCTTGCAAGTTTATCGCTCATTTACTCGTTATTCTGTCTTTTTTCCTCAGAATTGTGATTAACTCACAATTGCGACTGCGAATTATATAGTACGAAATGGGCGATATAAACTCGCAAGAAAAATATAAATATAAAAAAGCAAGAAAAATAGTCAAAATTGTGAGATGAATATGTTATAGGCTGCTTAAAAGTTATCCATATAAAATGTTATACATTATTTCATGCTGTAACTGCTATGTATGCATGTCCCCATGACTTCCATATGTGAATATTATGTAGACTTACTGTTTGCATCAAATTCATGTTTTAATAGTAGACTAATCATTGCAGGTTTCATCAGTCCAGTCTGTGACTTGCAACATAAACGTCTCCGTTTAGCTTCAAAGGCCGTCTTCACGACGATGTTCTATAAAAATGGACACTATATTTTTTGCATTCCAACTCTGACATCCAAAGAAACAAAACATTTCTCTTATTCTGTGGATTTTGCCCATTTTCCTCCATTTGTTACCGCTATTTTTCTGCCACCACTAACGTGCACAGTTGCAAGTGACGCAACGTCTACTCCAAATTGGTCTATTGGCGACCCAAGTTGGTTGTCCCACATTTTGTTTGCTTCGCTATTGTTAGTTGAATATGAGATTCCTAGTCAGAAATTGGACCATATCAAGTCATATCTACTACTAGGAAGCTCAGATATAAATTGATACTCGAGTTTACGCGTTAGGCATGCCATAGAACGATTGCGATATTTTTAGATGTATGAACAAGCATTTGAAGCAAAGTTTTAAACAGAGCGAAAAAAGCATGCATTTCACTAAAGTCAATCTAAATAGTGCGATGAATGTTCATATGATTGTCAACAAATGGGACGCTACATTTTATTCAAAACTTAATAAATTTCCCCAAGAAACAGACGTTCTCTTATTCTTTCTGACTACAAAGCACTTGAATGCGACTAGTTTGTAATCAGCACTTCAGAAGCGGGAAGTAGGACATTTTCGATAGCACTAGCACTAAAATGTCCCAATGACAAAAGGAGGCGGGGCAAAGCAGAAGCTCACCTGTCTCTCTTGACGTGGGGGATGGAGGGGGAGTGGTGACGGTAACACTGTGTTTGTCCCATACGGTCTCCAGAATACCTGCAAGGAAAAGAGCCGTTAAAAAATGAAAATGCAAGCCTAATCGGAGCACATGTACAGGTTCCAGTGTTTAACGAATCATATAATTTCAATTGTCTCACCAGTCAGAAGGTTCAGTACGGTAGGGATTTGATCCAGCAGGAGTTTCTTCAGCTCCTCTTTACGAGCGACGCTCAAGTCTTCTCTGGGACAGACCAACTCTTCTGAGGTCATCTTGAGCAGAACCAAACCCAGCGGCGCTAGAGACGGCGACTGCACTAACTACGACACAAACCACAAAGATGGAGCCCGTTCAGTTCATTTTAATATCATTTAAGAGTAGCATCAGTAAATAATAAAGGTTAACAGGTACCTGTAAGGTGTTGCTGAAAAAGTCATGGTAGAACATGGGCCAGTCCTGGCGTCCAATGTCAACGATGACTTTGCAGAGCTTGTTTCTGATGAAGAAAGGCAGCAGTGCATGCTGGGATAGCAGAAGCTTGGGCAAGCAGCTACGAAGTTCTGCTTTGTCCTCACTGGCTACACCAACCCACATCTTGTTCACGAGATTCTGCAGAGAAGGACAGACAAATTTATTCTCAAATCTCATTTCATAAACACAGCGAACGATGCCTGTGATCATATATTGTAATGTATTTTAGGAAGAATCACAAACAGATCCAGGCTATATTTCACCCTAAAATCAAAAGAAGTTATATTTTGTGTAAAGAAAATTGAGCCTGTGTTACATTTTGCATTGTGATATTATCATCCCAATTCCTCTTAAAAGGCACAATATGTAAGATTTTTTGATTAAAAATATCCAAAAACCACATATTTTGTTAACTTATGCACTTAAATTATCCCAAATGATTTCAAGAATGTTTAAATCGAAAGAAATAAGCAATTTTAACCAGGATCGCCTATCAATGACATCATACCGATGTTAACCACGATTTCTGGCTATATTGTGTAGAAACCATGGAAACACTCAAGACGTTTTAATATACCATGCGTTTTATTAGACAGTTCAACCCTCTATGTACACCTTGGCAATAGAATCACCATTGGCTAATACATTTTTTAGTTTACTCGCCAGACTGATATACTAATACTTTGTTTTGAATACGCGACCTCTAGCGACAGAAATCACATATTGTGCCTTTAAATAAAAAAATAAAATAAGAACTTCAGTAATGAAAATCATCCTCTAAGGAAACTTTTTTTTTTTTTAATCAATCACAATAAAAATAAATTCAGTACAAATGAATACTATTATGCAGTATACTTAAAAGGTTAGGGTCAGTAAGTTGAAAAATTAAATCTGAAATAAATTAATACTTTTACTCAACAAGGAAGCATTATAACTGATTAAAAGTGACAGTAAAGACATTTATAATGTAAGAAATGTTTCCATTTCAGAAAAATGCTTTTGAACTCTTTAAATATTATATATACATACACACATATATATATATATATATATATATATATATATATATATATATATATATATATATATATATATATATATATATATATATATATATATATACACACACACATATTAATCAGCACAATAAATGTTTCTTAAGCATCAAATTAGCATGAAATCAGGATCATGCGACACTAAACACTGGAGAAATAATGCTGAAAATTCAGCTTTGATCACAGGAATAAATTACATTTTAACATATATTCAAATAGAAAGTAGCCATTTTAAATTGTAATAATATTTCACAATTTTTACTGTTTTTACTGCATTTTGATCAAATTAATGCAGCCTTGTTGAGCAAAAGCGAGAAAAAAAAACCTTATTAACTCCAAAGATTTGAACATTAGCCTTGATTATTAATATACATAAGATAAAGAAAATGAACTGAAGGGTTAATTTTACCTCAAACACAGTAAGGCTGTACATCATGACATATTCATTTCTACTGTTAGAGAGGAAGTAGAGGCAGTGCCTCCACGAGCCGGGCTGCTCCGCGAAACTGTTCAGCAGCTCTTCTGCAATAAACACCACAAAACAGTCATTACAAAACACATTCTTACCTAATTGAAACAAAGCAAATGGTGGAAGTCATTAAAATGTCCAGTTAGGATTGTTGCGATTAACACCAAACAAACACTCATCAGAAACTTCCTCCAAAAACGAACAAGCATTTTTACTCAAATGCAATAAAAGGGACTTATACAAGATATTTTCACAGAAGAGACACAAGGAACATCTTCTGTAAAGTATAAATGAAGGCTGGAGCTCTTCACTTCTAATTTCAACTTAACAAATGCTCCTTGTACACAGAGTTTCAAATATTTGCATGAAAAAGAAAACATTGCTTTGTTGCACACCTACATAGATGAGCATTTCAAAACCAGTAGAGTTCAAATTACAGCATGAAGTGAGCCCTTAAACACCCTTAAACTACGTTTCTCTCCATTAAATATGGTGGATTTGTGTTATGACAACATTTTTTTAAAAAAAACACCTCTCATGACAATTAGGAACTGAGAAACTGAACCGCATCTGATAAGTTTTAAAATATGGCTTTGTCTGAAAACATGGTGTGAAGCAGTGTGAATGTTCGTATAGATGTAGTCTCGACAGACACAACAAGTACACCTGATGTGATAAAAAGCTTCATGCGTTATGGACTAAACTTTTGGAGTCAAGTCTAAAGTAAAAATTGACAAATCAAGCCATTTCAAGTTGATCAATTATAATTCGGTCGACTATTCCTAAGAGAAAATCAATAAAACATTTACAAAATTAAAATAATATAACATGCGCCATCATGTTTTGAGCTCTTAAATACCATCAACCCTGGACTTAGAAGCTGAACATTTCCGGTGCGATCCGAAACTTATTCTGGGTCTGACTCACAGGTCATCTATTTAACTTGACTAGTTACACAAAGGTTATTTTTTCCAAAAATATCACTGCTGAGAAATGTGCACTGACCATACATTGTCCTGAGTTTCAAAGCACCATGTTTTGGCACAGGATTTGGACTCAATCTTTAGCCAAACGCTCCCAAACAAACCCAAATACCAAGCATTTTACTAAAGTCAAGAGAAAGTATAAATGTCATGAATGTTGTCTCCACCCACAAAATGTAACAGTTGTTAGACACATTCCTAACCTTAAAGGGGTCACATGATAATATTTTTTTATTAAAGGTTCCCTTTAAATCTTTGTTGCACCAAAACAATTTAGTTCCCCCCCCCCCCATTACATTCAGCTGACGCTTTGACCTAAAGAGACATACAATAAAGGAACATAAGCAATTTAAATCACAGAGCTAACAATATTCATAATTTACAGTGTCAGATGCCATTTCTGTGCTGCTTATGCCCTTTTTTCAAAGTATTGATTTTGTTTTATGGTCTACTAGAATAGGTTTTCATGCTTGATTGTTCAAAAACCACGTTTTTCACATATTTGACAGAGTGCAACAGTCAGGTTTCTGAAGTAAAAACTCCAGTCCCCTATCGAGGAATTGATTTTTAACAATAACTTATAAACCTTTAAAGACAAACTTACTGTAAGCTATGAGGTTGTTAATCGATATCATTTGCCTCTGCTGAAGCCGTTAACCTACATTATGTCAAATAAGTTTTAAAATAATCCATTTTAACAGCAGAATTTGTGGTGAAAACCTCCATTACCCATTCAGAGAATCAAAACCAGCAAAATGTGCTCCACTCACTCCCATGAAGCACTGCGAATGACGTTATAGAGTCGGTCCCTACGCTCTCAAAATACTTAAAGGATTAGTTCACTTTAAAATAAAAATCCCCGCATGATTTACTCCCCCTCAAGTCATCCTAGGGGTATATGACTCTTCTTTCTGATGAACAATCGTGGAAATATTAATAAATGATCCGAGCTTTATAAAGGCAGTAAGCGTTACCAAACGTGCATGAACTGAAGAAAGAAACTGAAGCGAAGCGATGCATGTGTAAAAAAAAAATATCCATATTCAACAAGTTATGAAGTAAAATATCTAGCTTACACTGTACGTCCTACGCCTTCCCGATTCAACTTACTGAACTGACGGAACATCAGTTCCGTTTTTTCCGTAACTTGATGGCGGAAGCTAGATATTTTACTTCATAACTTGTTGAATATGGATTTTTTTTTTTACACAAAGGCATCGCTTCGCTTCAGAAGACCTTTATTAACCCCATGGAGCCGTGTGGAACATGTTTATGATGGATGGAGACACTTTCTTCAGCTCACACTCATTTGGTAGCGCATCACTGCCATAATAAAGCTCAGATGAGTCAGGATATTTATAAATATATCTCCGATTGTGTTCATCAGAAGGAAGAAAGTCATACACACCTAGGATGGCTTGAAGGCGAGTAAAGCTTGGTGTAATTTTCATTCGAAAGTGAACTAATCCAGATTACCAAGTGTACTTCCGGAATCAGCGCCACTGAAAAAGTGGGCAGGCGCTGTTGCACTCAAAGCCCCTCCTTCCAAAAAGTACAATGTTTTTCAGTCTTGATTTTGTTTTTGGGGTCTACTAGAATAGTTTTTCATGCTTGACTGTGCAAAATACATTATTTTATCACATATTTGGCATTGTTGCAGCACCTCTCTTCCCAGTCTGTCAGTATCGCTCTGTTTAGTACTGGTCGCTGCGAAGCCCCGCCTTCTGAAAAGCCCAGTGTGCTCTGATTGGTCAGCTGGACCAGAGTGTTGTGATTGGTCAACCGCTTTGAGCGTGTTTGGGAAATGTCACACCATAATTGAGAGTTTCAACACACTACTAACTAACTCAACCAGGTAAAAGTAAAATGATCAAGTATCTTGTTCAAAATAAACTTCAGCTGCTGGTTTCGAACAGTGGCGGATCGGCAGAGCTGTAGGTGCTACACACAGACAGAAACAGTTTGACAGACTTTACCACAGTTTACACTTGTTGTTACTTGTCCTGCCATTTAGATTTAACTGCAACTATTCTACTTCAAGTACACCAAACTTGACAATTTGCCCAACACCGAATAGGCATGACTGAAGTGAACATAGGTCATCACGATAAAATGTCAGTGCACTCTCAGAAGAGAAAATTAGACGTTGAATGATACGAGACAGACATAACAAGTGACAGCCTATTCAGATTATTACAGCAGAAACGACGACTCTGCAAATCAGGAAATGATAAGTGTGTGAAGGCCAGTGTCAGTCGTATGCTCACCGATCTCTCTCTTGCGGTCATTGGTGGTGCAGCTGTGAAAAAACTCTGTCATAAGACTCTCCAGAGCCCGTAAGGAGGACTCCTCTGACGCCTGCAGAAGAGAGAGAGAGAGAGAGAGATGGGGGGAAGGGCAGAAGAGAAAGATGAGATATGACAAGACGAGGCATTTCAGTCTGAACTTTCAATGCAACCATACAATGCATCAAACACAACTCTTATCACATATCCAGAATACATCACAGACACTGAATTACTCTCAATATACATAAACTCCCATTTTAAACAAACAAATATATTCCTCAAATTGTTTTCACAACTGATTTGCAAGCTCCCAGCATGCACTGCAGCATGAATAACGGACTGTTTTATGGTTTGCTGCCTTTATATAAGCTGCTGTTGTTTGTGTAACTATTTGTGTCGTGTGGGGCGCATGATTTACTTAAAAATGGACCATTCACTCAAATCAAAAGTTTGTCAACATTTAAAGGCACAATATGTAATTTTTCACGTCTACAGTCGGTGGAAAATAATTAACATTACTATAGTGTGGAGCGGAACGAAACCACTGGAGCGATTGCTAATGAGACGAGCACAACACGCGTGGGACGCAGTGGGACTTTTATTATGTAGAGTGCTTCCGCTTCTTCCGGTCGAGCGTATGTGGAGTAACGCAGCGCTGTTTCATCATATTAGATACATGTGTGTTGAAAGTTGTTGTAATGCTACTGTGCCTTCGCTCGGCTTGTTACACGCTGCAGTAAGATAGATCCATATTAGGCATGGTAAAACATGGTACTGGCGGTAAATCAAGAAAACTAGATTTAAACAACAAGACTAAACGTGTTGCGCTGTATGACGTGATTAGTTTTCTGTCGATGAATGTATCCAAACAGTTGCTCTCCTGTCTAATAAAATAATACATAACATATTAAAGCGTTTCTACAAAATAAAACCGGACACCGAGGATAATGCGTGCATGATGTCATTGATAAGCGATGCATGGACACGATCCGTATCCTGGTTAAAAATTGGAATCTATGGATTAAAACATTCTTGGAAACATCTGGGATAATGAAAGTACACAAGTCAACAATATATATATATATATATATATATATATATATATATATATATATAAATATAAATATATTTTGGATATTTTAACCAAGAATCTTACATATTGTGCCTTTAATTGCCCTCAAATCATGTCTTTTGTCTGTGGAAACAATAGATTCCTTTTTTTTTTTTTTTGAAAAATGTCTGTGTCGTTTTGTTGTTCATACAAAGTGGTTTTGAGATGAAAGGACAAAAACTGCTGGGGGGGAAGAAAAAAAAATTGAAAAATATCAAAATATATTTCCTTCCAAATATTTTCTTTTGAAGAAAGTTATACAGGTTTGGATCATCTTTAAAATGAGAAAAGTATGACGATACTTATCTTGGGTATCTATTAAATTTTTAGCTCTGCATTAACCCTTAAAGACCAAGTGTCATGCATCACGTTGCTTTTTCTCAACGGTTCCTTTTTTTCAGTGCTCTCGCAGCCACAAAACACTCATTTCACATAAAAGTGTGAGAATGTGCACTGAAAAATAAAAGAGTGGAAGACGAATACAGGAAGTGGGCTGATGATAGTGATGCTGCTTGGGGTTCTGAATTCTTCGTATGAGTCACAACATGTTGCTCCACAGTATGATCGTGACGTCACAGCAGCACAAGAATGCCTTGATTTCCTCATGCCGTTCAGACTGTCATGGACCCAAGGGGACACCGTGACATGCACACGCAGAAGCTTTGATGCGTTTCATTTAAGTGTGAATATCACCTTGTATCCCCCCCATTAATGACTGAACAACTTATGCATTTAATGTGCCTTCTTATCTGACAGATATACGTCTATCTATAATAAGACATCATATTAAGGAGATACACAAGTGTTTTTGACAGGTGCTTACAGTAAATCAAGGCCAAGTTCAAACACAACGTCATATGATAACTCCGATATGATAAACAAAGACGCGTCAAAAGCAACGCAGCCTCCAGGCATTGCTGCACATATAGAAAGTTCACGATTTTCGATTGCATAAGAGAAATTATAGATCAAATACACAAGTTAGTGACTTATAAATATATATATATGCTGTGGTATTGACTCACCATGCCCGTGCTCTGAGCTTTTACACGGCTATAATATGAGATGAATCTGGATCTGCTCGCTCATGCTTCCTCTGGGGCCTTTGTGTTTCACCTTCTGGAAGCACCGAAACCCTGCATCACTGTCCCGCACAGACCCGGTGGACCCGGGGTTCGGGCTCCGGGACACTTGTTATTATTGTTGATCTAGCGCGAGACTAAAGGGGACGAGACTGGAACTGACGCTGCCCGGATACACGGAGACAAACCGCATAAAACTACTGCGAAACAGAGAGAAGGTCCACAAAACAGCGGTCTTAAAAATATGTCGGGACTCTATTCTTCACGTCTCGGGCGGTGGTAGCGCTGTGTGGGACTCGGTGCTTTAATTTGAGCCCTCAAAAGTCTGACAGAGCCACTCCTTGGGTTGCTGGGATCGCTCTTTCCGTGCAGGCCTCTCGTAGCTTCCTCTCCTCTGCCCATTAACCAAACGGAAGTGACGTCTTCCTGGAAGTAGAAATGAACGGGTGGAACGGCAAGTAGCGTGAATGAGTGAATGGGCGGGGCTTAAAGAAGGGAAGTTGTCTCTAATTGGCCAGAAGCCATGGTTCGAACAATAATTAGGAATATATAATATACATAAGAATAAGTGGGCTCTTTGCAAACCGAAATTTCTTCCATTTTATAAATGACTTCAAATTATACGTAAATCTTTTGGATCAAATTACAAACATGCTCTCACAAAACATGAAACAAAATGCATGTAACTTTTTTTTTAAAATAATTTAATGTTGTATCCTATCCTGACTTTAATATAATGATAATAATAGATTAAATTTTACTATTAATTTAAAAATACTTTCAGTTAATTTTGGTGTTTATTTGCACGATTTGCATTTATGTATTTATTTAGCTCAGTCTGTAGAGCATGACGCGAGCAACGTCATGGGTTCAGTCCTGATGGATATGGATAAATATAAACGTAATGCAAATGTATTCATTTATGTGTTTGTTTTTCTGTTCATTTATTTTTTTTTTGGAACAAATAATATCAACCTGCATCACACCAAAATCTACTTAAACGTTGCATAAATTATTGCAGTTCATTAGATAACTATTTTAAAAATAGATTTAAAAACTAAAAATGAGTTTCATTTTAAACGCCGTTTACTTTCACTTTGCACGTCTGTGTCACGTGATACCTGTAACTTTTCTCAGCGCTGGTCACAATGTACCAGTCACAGTCGTTTGTGATTACTAATCTGGATTGTCCTTTAATGGTTTTATAGAGGATTCAGATGGAGAATTTCGATTAGCATGTATATTTTTAATACTTTTAATTAAATTATTATACTCTATTTCACAAAAAATATCGCCACTAAGACATAAAACACTCTGAGATTTGAATGTCTCTCAATAGGGGATTCGGCGTTGTGAGCCGTCAAGCGCCCTCTTGAGGAATATAATTTTGCGCCATACCGTAAACTGTAATTAAGAACTAGTTGCTAGTAGATTTTGCCACCCAATGTACTCAAGTTATTAAACTACCGGAAGTGAAATCTTAATCGGGCCGGATGAAACCGGCCGCAACAAGACACGTTGTGTAGAGTATGCACTTTGTGTGCAGGTATTGCCTCATGCAAGCATCCTCTAGCCAATCTTTCAATCTTTTAGATGTGGCGAATACTCCATCCTAAAATTTTTATAAGGCATCTACATAGTTTCTTGTATAAAGACCCCTTTTATACTATAAATTATAATAAATAAATGATTTATCGAAAACTTTTATCTTTTATTTTCTATCTAAAAGACTTTATTTTTTTATTTTTAAATCACTTATTTATTTATATTTTCGTAGTCGTCTGGAATTCGGTTGTTATTTCCAACGGTCCTTTGACGTCAGCTCCAAAACTGCCAATTGTCAATGGATAGCAGTTTTCTTCTTCTACAAATAATTGTCATTTTAAATAAATGTAATTTTGAGCACTAACTTGCCATCATTAAAATGTATTATAGATATGCGTGTTTACATCCTTCACTGGTCACCCTGCTTTTGTAAATATAGACCAAATGGCCACGTTGAAATACCCTAAAAAGCTTTTGTACTTTTTGTTTCCGCAGGTAGATGTACTTATGAACTGTCTGTCGCTTCTTGAATACAAAAGGGAAGAGCTCTTGCTCATTTCTTTTAATGTGGTTTGCTCACATTATGCAACCCATCAACTCGAGTACATGTTGAGCAAGACCGCAGTGGTATAAATTCAGAAACATACACCTCTAAAACAATACATTAACTAAAGATGACTCACAATAAATGTGGTTTATTTCCTTTTTTCTGTAAAAGAGAAACACTTGAAAGATATGACATTATCTAGGTCATTTTAAGAAACAGGAAGTGATCCATGCCTTTGAACCCTTTAAGGAACACCCACAGGCACTTACTTTGTTTTCGACATGTTGTTTCGCTTAAGAATGAGAGAACAATAAAAATGATATAATTCATACGCTTTTAAAAACATTCTGTGCATCAAACAAGTGGGCAAAACATGATTATAAACATCAAACTGAATGTGTTTCTCATCTGGAGACATTAGTATCTTGTGACTGGTAGTGTTGTCTCAGTTCTTGTATGTGATAGGCCCACGCTCTGTCTGCACCTTCACCCTCGACTCTGCACGCCGTCCAATCAGGAAAGGGAAAACGTCCCGCCACAATCAAAGCGTCTTTAGGGAGCTCAGCCAGAAGCTTCTTTTGTAAAAGACTTAACTGATAAACACACAATACAGGGTATAATATGATGCAAATGCACAAATTGGTTGAATAAAGTCTTAATATGCACTAACTTGGATGGGTTAAATGCATGATTTAGACTGATTTAGAAATCTCTGTGGGACTCACCACACTAGGGGCCAGAAATACGGTAATATTTTTATATGTTGAGAGATCGACCTGGAAACACACATGCAAAAATGCATATATTACACACAATATTGTTTAGCAATCATATCTTGCATCTGTATGAGAAACTTGTGTTTATGAGAATTTAGGATAGTGTATTGTATAAGAGAGTCTGAGTATAATATAGTATTTTAAGCGTTTAGATGTTCAAATTTCGCAATCAACTCAGCATCCATTTTTTCCTGTCATCCTCTGGCTTATAAGATCACGCTCTCATTTATTCAAGCGCTTTTAAACCATTCAAGCATGAAAAGACACAACAGAGAACTCAGATCTGAACTGGTGCACTGTCTGTGACGTCACCTGACTTACCCGAAACGCGCACACACATAAACAATTATGTCAAAATGCAGTTTTTGCAGAGTATTCTTGTAAGCACAGTCTTAAATGATTTTAAAAATCTTAAATGAATGTAATGTTGTGAGAAAATTGTATGTGTGTCAGATCCACGTCACGTTTTCTTAAAGTGACAGCAGCCTAATAAACCTGCTGCTGTGTTGTTAATCAAAGACAAATAACTTTTGTAGCTTTAATTTTGATTAATCCATATTCAATTTATAGTTTATGTGAAGATGGGTTTATTTTATTATGCCCCTTTTCAGAAGATCTAATATAAGTCTCTATAATGTGTCTGTGAAGTTTCAGCTTAAAATTCCCCACACATCATTTATTACAGCTTTGCAAATTTGCTTCTATTTGGGTGTGATCAAAATCACACCGTTATTGTGTGCGTTCCTTTAAATGCAAATGAGCTGCTGCTCCCGACCCCCTTTCCAGAAGAGGGTGGAGCTTTAACAGCTCGAGCTTCGGTTGCTCAACAACAACAAAGCAGGAGAATCTCACGCAGCCAAAATGAGGATTGTGAGTAACATGTTCAGCCTTACATTGTTCAAACCAGAGTCGACACTGACATTTCTGTGAAAGAAAAAATCTCCCTTTGCTTTGAACTTTGAGCGTCGTAACTTTGCAGATGCTGTTTATGCTCAAACAGCAACATTACACACTGACTAAAGTTAAAAAAGTGAAAGCATAATCAAGGACACCTCTAAAAGTTGTTATATATTTTCAAAGCCTATTAAATGTTAAAATTGATTAGCGGTGTGAATCGTCACTGGTCTCACGATTCAATCCGATTACTATTATCATCTCAACGATTCGAGTCCATGACTATGAATGCGCTCACACACTCACACACTCACACACAGACTCTCACTTACACACACGCACGCTGTAAATGTTAAAATAGTGGGTGCATTTTTTTATTACTGGCTTTTGTGTTTTGTCTCCCGCCGCCATTTTTCTCTAGCGTGAAAAGCACGTATGCGACGAAAAACATCAGAGAAACGTCAGTAGGCTATAGGCTATCGATTATGGTCTATTACTGCATCGATGCAGAATAGTCCACGTCCGCATTGTGATGCATCGTAGAATTGATTAATTTCAACACCCCTAAAATTGATAATGTTGAAAGACTACAATTAATGGCTAAAACTGAACAAAAAAATCAGTTTAAAAGACACCAGTATCAGTATCAACTTTTATTTAAAGTACTTATTATTCAAAATATGCCATCTTTATGTTGTTTCTACATTGACTTGGAGATTCAATGTGAAATTATTACAATATAAAAATATAATGTTAATATGCAATTTATCTTAATTAGAGAAAAATGTAGTTTATTTAATTGATTGAAAGCACTCTCTCTCCTGCCTAATATATATATATATATATATATATATATATGTATATTGCATAAAAATATTTATATTATATAGGTGTATAATGTCTCAGTAAGATTTTCACAATACCTTCCACAGGTCCTCTCGCTGATATGAAACACTTCGTTGGTGTCCAGCTCTCCACGCATAAAAGCGTGAAAGACGAAGAAGCCAAGGATTGAGCTCATAACCAACTGCTGGAGAGAACCCATGATGATACGCTTCTAACACCTGCACACATTTACAACAGACACATAAACACACACACTACCATTCGAAAGTGTGGGGCCAGTAAGATTTATGTTTTCTTTTGAAAGAAATTCACTCATGAAGCAGGTAAATCGATCAAGAGTGACAGTAAAGACATTTATAATGTTACAGAAGATTTTCACATAAATGCTGCTCTTTTGAACTTCATCAAAGAATCCTGAAAAAACATGTGTCACGGTTTACAAAAAAATATGAAGCAGCACAACTGTTTTCAACGCTGATGATCATCAGAAATCTTGAGCATCAAATCATCATATCAGAATGATTTCTGAAGGATCATGTGACACTGAAGACTGGAGTAATGATGCTGAAAATTCAGCTTTGATCACAGGAATAGATTACATTTTAAAATAAATTACAGTAGAAAACAACTATTTTGGATTTTAATAATATTTTTCATTATTATTTAAACTTTATGATTAATATAATCAATATACTTAGTAAACGTAGCATAGGTGAGAAGAAGAAACTTCTTTCAAAAACATTGAAAAATCTTACTGACTCCAAACAAATATAAAAAGTATGAGGATCTCTTACAATCCTGCCGTCACCTGATCCCAGGTCAGCGATGCCTCCAGATCTGCCCTTCAGCAGAGTCATAACGTTACACACTTGAGCTCTGCTCGCTGGCATATAAGGCACCTGGAACACAGCAGCAGTTCCTGTGCTGATAAATCACTCATAATGTGCTGCTTTAAAGGGTTAGTTCAACCAGAAATGAAGATTCTGTCATTAATTCCTCACCCTCATGTCGTTCTACACCCGTAAGACCTTACGAATATGTCAGGTAGGATGTGAAATCAGTTGTTGTAACTTTTGAAGGTGTTTGGTTTCATAAAATAAGGTCTTTTTGTGACTTCTCTCATGGAAATCAAAGCTAGTCTGTCCATCTTCAGAACACAAATTAAGATATTTTTGATGAAATCCGATGGTTCAGTGAGTCTCTATTGACAGCAAGATAATGAACACTTTCAGATGTCCAGAAAGCTACTAAAACATATTTAAAACAGTTCATGTGAGTACAGTGGTTCAACCTTAATGTTATGAAGCGATGAGAATACTTTTTGTGCGGCAAGAAACCCCCCAAAATAACGACTTTTCAACAATATCTACTGATGGTCGATTTCAAAACACTGCTTCAAAGCTTTACGAATCTTTTGATTCAAATCAGTGGTTCGGTTCGCGTATCAAACTGTCAAAGTCACGTGAACTACTGAACACTTATGATGTAACGCTGCCTTGTTTACTGAAATCATGTGACTTTGGCGCTCCAAACCACTGATTCAAAACAAAAGATTCGTAAAGCTTCATGAAGCAGTGTTTTGAAATCGACCATCACTAGATACTGATGAAAAGTCGCTATTTTTCTTTTTTTGGCGCACAAACAGTATTCTCGTCGCTTTATAATATTAATGTTGAACCACTGTACTCACATGAACTGTTTTAAATATATTTTAATACCTTTCTGGACATATGAAAGAGTAAATTACCTCACTGAGTCATCGGATTTCATCAAAAATATCTTAATTTGTGTTCTGAAGATGAATGAAGGTCTTACGGGTGTAGAACGACATGAGGGTGAGGAATTAATGGCCGAATTTTAATTTTTGGGTGAACTAACCCTTTAATAATGACTCACTTCTCAAAGCTCACCTGTAGTTTGAGTGGCACTCTGCGAAATCCCGGCATCAGAACTCCTGCCCAGACGGCATACAGCCCCAGACCCGAGCCTGTCGCCAGCTGCAAGATCTGCCAGCCGCTCATTCGCCTGTCTTTGAACTCTGAACGCACTTCGTCTTGTATGTCGTCTTCCATGGCTATAGAGACAAACACTATAAGACCATATCATATTTAACACATCGTATATATATATAATTTTACAGTTTCAAATTGCACACATACCTGGGTAATGGGTTGATACCTAAAAGTTGCTTAGTGGTTTGAGGTCCAGGCTTGGACCTGAAGGTTGCAGGGTGAGCAAATGCACTTTAATTTAGTTTAACTTTGAGAGATGGCGTTAAATTGCATGACTTACACCATCTATCACGTATATTAGAGGAACTGAACAATTTGGCTGCTCGGTTCTTCTAGGAATGTGTAGTTGGTTACAATGTTAGTTGTTGAAGAGGAGTTTTAACAGACGGTCACGAGTATTGTACCATTATCAGCACAACTACTTTGTACTTTCTTTACAAGGGCTGATCATGAAAAAGGGAGGGGAACACCTTCATGAAAAATGCTGTTTAATCTAATCTCACAAAAAACTTTCACACTTATAGACTGTATTTGATGTCTTGGCATGGGATATAGACAACATGGGCATTATTCACTTTTAATCACTTGGATTTATTCATCTCTTTTGCTACAACAAAACACCCATGGCCATTTTATTGACATGCACTTTATTGACACGTCTTTCCAGTTGTACAGTAAACCCACTGTATCTACGACATGTTAAATTAGGTCATCTTTCCACACATATTTTGTCTAAAAGGTTAATTATGATCAGAAACGGCTCTGAATATGCATTCAAACACACGACTCGTAAATATAAAGGCATTTGTAAACAAAAACATTCACATCTTTGGAGGTCAGTAACATAGTTTGTTTTACTACATATTTATAACACATACACATCAAAGTCATGCACTGAACGTGTTAAAAACATTCATAAACTTGGGTAAGTAAAATATATACAAACTATATACACCCATGCAAAAACTAACCGACTAACCTTCACTGTACAAGGTACGCACATATAAACAACATAACGACAACTTCCGGTTTCTTTTCAAAATAAAGGTCGTGAGACTGTACGAATAATACAAAATTGAAGTATTAGACGTTTAAAAAGAGAGTAAAACATCGGTGTACTCACGCGATATACACTCATACATTATAATTAAAAATATTTTTAACAAAGCAACAAAATAAATATATAAAATAAAAGATAAAATATACAAACTTTAAAACATTCCTTCAAGCTAATTGGAACCGTCTCTTTCTTTAATCAAGAAGTCATAAAATGTGTATATTTTACATTATCTGGCATAAACATCGAGTTCTATTATGACATATTTATCGATGTAAACTGTTTAACTTATCGGCTAAATTAATCCCACTTCTCACTTATACTTAATCGACGAGTTTCCATGAATAACAGTCAGATGATGGCGCTCTTATAGTGACCAGACTGACATTGACCATTTATTTTCATTTCAAAACCTCAGTACAAAAAATGCATCAATAAAGACATTAGATGAGAGAATTTGCTAAGAAAAAAAATATCATAATCAGTTTTAATCACAACATAATTCCTGTCAACATATGAAAGAGATCTGTTTTGCTAGCACCAAAAGCTAGCAAAACACAGGAATGTTATTTTGCTAGTTGGTAAGATGCATCATACAGGCTATAAGAAACATTTGTAGAGAGAATGATTGACTGTATTTTTTTCCCCCATCCAGCACATCTGCTTTCATGACGATGAAAGCCAAATGAATTATTAATGTGCAGATATAGGCAGAGATTCAACAAAAGCATCACTTCAGATGTTCTTATCTCCTATAGCGATCGTCCAGTAGAGGACAGACACTGTCCATGAGAAATACTTTATAATTTTAGTATTTTTCAGTACTGCTGTATATTATTTTCCCAGCTGTTGTTTACATGTAGCTTATTATAACATGCAACAATGAGATGCTAATCAACACACTGATATGCTAATATTTGTGTAATGTGCCCTGATAAACATGCTAAAACATATGCATGTATTTACATATGCATTATAAGCTCTAGAGGAAAAATATTTCAATATTTAATGCATCATACCTTTAACATTTTTTCCTGTTCAACTCACAATAACGTCGTATTTTCCATTACAAGATTAATGCATTTGTGATATGATCTAATATACATTTTTGTTAATATTTCTAAATGCGTACATAAAAGTCAGACTCCATCATACTATACAAATAACCCACTTTCCTATGCAGCATATTTCATACAGTCAGTTTATGACCTAAGTCTGTATATTTTGTAATATAAAACACTGTAAATCCCAGAATGCACCTGTATTAAATCCCGACAGGCTCATATCTGATTTAAGCAGGTTAGAAAAGCATCATGATTATGTGTCCAGATCCAGTGAACAGTTCATCTGTCCTCTCTTACTGTAGTCTGTTAAGTTCCAGGCCCTCTCCTGGCTCTCCTCTGAGCCCACACGGCTTTACCTGGGACTCTTACAGGACTTTTCACTGGGATTCTTCTGACAGGGACTCTCTGGGGCGTCCAGAGTTTTGGCTTGGGAAATTTTCCTGCTTGGATCTCGTCCACAAAGCTTTCCACTTTGTCAAACTTGTTGGTTAGCTTCGCCAGGTTCTCCTTAAGAGTGTCAAATTGCTTATAGAGATCTCCCACCGCATCCGAGAGGGGCTGGATCCTGAGAATATACAATTATACATATTAAAAAAACATAAAATCAATTGTGACAGGCAGGCACCACTGACTTTTTCTTCAGAAATTGTGCAAATCAAATCTTTTATTGCTACTATGCATGCATTTTTTTTTACATCATATTACAATTAATTATGATATTAATATTAATTTAGTCAATTATAATTAATATAATTACAAATACATTATATGGATTAACTATAATTAATTTAAAATTAATCTTTCATGTAGGTGAATTGCAGAATATTGAAAAGCAATATCCTTCCTTCCTTTATTTTTCCATCCATCCATCATTAAATTAATCCATTTATCCATCCATCCGTAATTTATTTATCCATCCATCCATCCATTATTTATCCATCCATTTCTCCATCATTCCATCCATCCATCATTTATCCATTCATCCAACACTCCATCCATCCATTTATCTATCCATCCATCCATCCATTCATTATTTATCCATCCATCCATTTCTCCACCATTCCATCCATCCATCATTTATTCATCCATTTATCTATCATCCATCCGTTCATCCATCCATTATTTATCCATCCATGATCCATCCATTATTTATCCATCCATTCATCACCCATCTATCCATCCATCCATCTATTATTTATCCATCCATCCATCATTCTATCCATCCATCCATCTATTATTTATCCATCCATCCATCATTCTATCCATCCATCCATTCTTTCATTATTTATCCATCCATCCTTCTATCCATCCATCATTCCATTCATCCATCCATTTATCCATTCATCCATTATTTATCCATCCATTCATCATCATCCATTATTTATCCATCCATCCATCCATTTATCCATCCATCCATCCATCATTCAATCCATCCATCCATCAATCCATCCATAATTTATCCATCCATCCATCCATTTATACTTCCATGATCCATCCATCCATACATACATTAATCCATTCATCATCTATCCATTCATCACCTATCCATCCATCCATTATTTATCCATCCATCCATCCATCCATCCATCCATCCATCATTCAATCCATCCATCCATCAATCCATCCATAATTTATCCATCCATCCATCCATTTATACTTCCATGATCCATCCATCCATATATACATTCATCCATTCATCATCTATCCATTCATCACCTATCCATCCATCCATTATTTATCCATCCATCCATCCATGCATGCCAATGCACAGTACATTTTCACATGAAATTCATCTAAAAAGTCAGCGACCCATGGTTGGAATCTACATTGTGATTGTTTTACTTCAAGCAACACTGTATGGATTAGATGACAGGACCTGGATTAAACCCCAGTGACATATTTTACTCATTCAGAGGTCAGGCTATAAAAGTAAATGATGATCTGTTGCAGAATTTGTTAGGAATGGCGCAGTAATTGAGCACATGAAGTCATTCACACATGATTAACAGTGCTTGAAGCTGCTGTGCAGATTTTAGGCTTAGGATCAAAGGTCCTGCACCTAGAGAAGGCGGCATATTGTGCAGATTAGGTGGTTCATTTCAGTCAAAGCATTTTTGGATTAATAATCATTTCCTTTTTTGCCATGTGATCCTAATTTTCTCCAGTTGCTGTGATAAAAAAGAAACAGAAAGGAAAATGTCACAGAGAAAATGGCCAGATGGCCTCAGACTGGAGTGGACTACAATATGTGTGCCATGGACAGACTAGCTTTGATTTCCATGAGAGAAGTCACAAAAAGACCTTATTTTATGAAACCAAATACCTTCAAAAGTTACAACAACTGATTTCACATCCTACCTGACATATTCGGGTAAGATGGACGCATGATCGTTGACCAGCATGTCTTTCACCTGGTACATGATGGCGTATTTCCAGTTGTCCAGTACCTGCGTCAGGTTTGAGCAGCTCTTGCCATTTGGTTTGTCTGTGAAAGTGAACACAACTTCCTTTTGAGCTTCTGGTTTTAAGAAAACTCAAAGACGCTTGTCTCAGTGATATGTTCAGAGCATATGCATCATTTGTGCTGAAGGATGTCTGTTTCAGAGGAGGATGGAAACCTTTTGTCATGCACATCTTAGAGATTATTATTTTATATCTTATATTATCATCTTATATCTTATTTTGAATGTTGAATTTATTCTTACATCTTTTAGCTCAATGCCATGTCCCAACCTGAGGCACATTCAGACAAAAAAAATGTGATTATTATGATTATTAATTTTATTTTCTCAAGAGCCCCTTTTTAACAATAGGCACAAAACAGTTTTCATAAATACAGGGAACTAACCGGAGTACAGCTAATTTTCTATTTTTGCTATGTTAATGTAAGAAAAAATAATAAAACATGATCAAACACATATTTTTCTTTAATGCATAAGAAATACAAGTTCACCCATAACTATAAATCAACAAACTAGCAAGCTGAATGAATGGTCTGCAACTCATCCATTTATTGTTATTTTAGTATCATTGAGGAACTATTATTTTTATTAATATTTTGAATTTAGTTCATTTTAATTTTAGTTCAAGTTTTGCATTTATGTTTTTGTTATTTTTATCATTTAAAAAAAAAATGTTTCTATATAGTTTTTTTTTGTTTTATTTCAGTTTTAGTTTTAGGTTTTTTAATACATCAAGTGAAACTAAATGAAAATGAGAAATCTTGCCTTGGTAACTAGCTGAAAAACAATATTTTTTATATTTTATTATTATTAATTATTATACTTTATATTATTATCATCGTTATCATTATTATGCTTTAACATTAATATATTGTATTATTGTTAAATTTTTTGTTTTAGTTTTGGTTAACTAATTACTCTGATCCATTCTGACAGTTTACTTAATTTTTTTGTTTTCAATTTAATTAGTAACTTAGGATTTCATTCATGTGTTTATTTTTTATGGCTAGAAAAAAACAATTACACAAATCAGGGTTTTAAACTGTCCAAAGTATGGATGAAAATGTTGTAAAATTTATGACCATTGCATGAAATAAATGTAAAACAGCACATATAATCTTTTATTTCGACGACCTGCACTGTCAGAAAAACAAGTGAAAAAATTGTACCTTTGACACTGGGGCAGTCCCATTAACAGGACATCTTTGTACCTTATCTACGGTGCATTTTAATACTTTACAGTAGTAATATGTTCGCTTGAGGTTACGGTTAAATAAGGTTCAAAGTTGTCAATTTTTTTGAGTGTGACGTGGATAAGCATTTTCTGAAAGTTTAGAATTTTTCTCTGATACTTTACTTTTGAACTCTGGTGAAAATCATTTATCCTCTGAACTATTTCAGAGACACTCTACAAACATTTGCATGAACTGCTTTTTAAGAGTGAAATTATTAAGATTAGACAGAATTTTCCTCACACTGCCTGTGCCCACTGAAAAAAAAAAATCCCACAAATGTGAAGAGATTTTACCTCGTCCATCCCACTCAGATGTGTCCTGAGTCCACTTCTTCTGGGCTGCACACAGACACACCAGCGACAGCAGGTTCAGAGCACTCTTCATCCTCATCCTCCTCAGAAAAACAACAATGTCATCATTCTGCTACGGCATATAGTGCAGAGACTCAGTCTGACATTATCTCAGGCTTTTATAAGAGTTCATGACTTTCAGCATATGCTTCACACGTTTAAGAACACTTCACTGCTGGAATGAGTTAAGTAAAATCTGATGAAGGGCTTCATTGACCGTCTGGTAAACAGATTGTTGACGGACGCACTGCGAGAGCATGCAGGGCAAATACCAAGCAGATGCAGAAAACGCAAAGCATCTATAAAGTCTAAAAATGCTCTAAACAAGATCTCACTGGAATAGTTAAATGTCATGTTGTGTGTTGGAATAATATCTGAGCTGTAGTCCAGAGTAAATACCTCAGTTCCTGTGCTGGGAGTTTGTTCCAGTGGTCAGCGGAGTCGCTTGTATGAAATAATCCCTGTTGCAGAGGTTCAAGTGAAGGAACATAACTGCGTCTGCAGGTTTATAGCAATATACCACACTCCAAAATCCTTCCCTCGACCTGTTCCCACCCCCTCAACAGAGACAAACAGCACAGATACATGACATCACCGCTCTCATCATGAGTTTCAGTCTTACAAACTTAAAGGATGTACTCACCCCCTTGTCATTCGAGATGTTTATGTCTCTCTTTCTTCAGTCGAAAAGAAATGAAAGTTTTTGAGAAAAACATTTCAGGATTTTTCTCCATATAGTGGACTTCAACAGTTACCAATGGGTTGAAGGTCCAAATTGCAGTTTCAGTACAGCTTCAAAGGGCTCTACAAGATCCCAAACGAGGAATAAGGGATTTTTTTATAGTGGTCATTTTCTAAAAAACATATTCCGCTTATGGTTAAAAAAAATATATACATTTTTATTTTTTTTTTTAGAAAATGGCCGATCACTTCACTAGATAAGACTCTTATTCCTCGTCTGAGATCATGTAGAGTGAAGATGCACTGAAACTGCAATTTGGATCTTCAACCCGTTGGTAAATGTTGAAGTCCACTATATGGAGAAAAATCTTGAAATGTTTTCCTCAAAAACATTCATTTCTTTTCGACTGAAGAAAGAAAGACATGAACATCTTGGATGACATGGGGGTGAGTAAATTATGAGGAAATTTTAATTCTGAAGTGAACTAATCCTTGAAGAATTATTAGATCTCTTTAATATCTTTATTGTTCTAGATGGCAATGACATGGAGTCTCCTGCTAAACTCACAACAGTGTTATTTTGTGTCAAGATACTATGTTATTTTTGATATTTGATTGTATGATAACTATTGATTAATTTTTGTGTATTTTATGTAGACCTATTCAGAATTATAGAAGAAACATCGAATGCAAAAGTTAAGTTCATTTAGCAAGACAGAATTTTCCTTTTTGTGTGAACTGATCACTTTATTTAACAAACACAAGTATTTAAAGATCTGTTTAAACAGATGTCCTCTTTGCAGAAGAGTTCTTTAAACCACAAATTGCTTCTCTTTATAGCTAAGGAGGTCAAATTTACTCTATCCCAGATACTACTAGCCAAACAGAAAGCTGATGATTTGCCTCGTACCTATTCCAGTCCCTGTGACTGAACGCATGATCGTTATCAGCATAACTTTTGCTGCATCACTTCCAGATCCGGGATCAACTCCAGCGGAGAAGTGTTTGATGTCACAGCATTCCTGCCCCTCCCTGTAAAGATCTGCTCAACATCTGGACGTGACGGCAACACCAACACACAAGCTGAAGCTAAATTTGCAGACATTCTGTAAAAAATAACATCTTTAGCAGGCTGTAATAGGGAAAAATGAAATATTTCATCATAATCTGGCCTGGCGAAAAAAGTATGCAGGGGAGGAAAAGGAAAAACGTGTTTCAACATCAGATCAGTTTGTAAGGATTACGAAGGCTTTGATATCAGTTATCCTTCTTGAGTGTGTTTATCATTTCATCCTCAACCTACTTTCAGTTTTATTTATTAAAAATCTGTTGATTCGCACATTTCTGACTGAAGTTTTAAAAGGGCTGCCAACTTTTGAGTTGAGCTTGGGTGGTGGTGGTGGGGGGGGGCTGAGTTACATGAGATATCACACATTTCAGTAAGCTGTATCTTTCAACATATTTTCTGATGTTCATTCATGTTTATTTGGTGCTATAACTAGTAATAAAGAGGACAGATTGGTTCATGTGCCGCGTCTACTGCGACCTGTCATGCCACATTAAAGAGCGCTGAAACTGTATTTATTGTATGATTTTCGTAATAAAATTGACAGAATTTGAAGTTGAGAAGTTGAGACTTTGTTTCATATCAGAAGTAACTTGCTCTGTCTTGTGTGTTGGAGCGTTGTCAGTGCCAGCACTCTTAGTTGGTAAAAGCTTGATTTGAAAGCTAAATTTATTTGCCTGTCAAATTTAAGTGCAATATCAAATAGAAAGTTTTCTACACATGATTTAACTGAAGAAGATAAAACACCAGAATTTAAATGGGAAATATTTGGCACTTCAGAAGAGCCAAACATGACAATATCTGTTTTACGCTCATTTAGATTTAAAAAAAATTAACAACAATCCAGGCTTTAACATCCAAAAGACAGGCACAGAGGGAGTCTAAGTCATTTTTGTGCTTCAGGGGAAAATAAAGTTGAGTAACGTCTGCATAGCAATGATAGTACAAACCATGCTTTTCAAAAATAGAGCCTAAAGGAAGCATATATAGAGAAAACAATAAAGGGGCCAAAATAGAGCCTTGGGGGACCCCACAAGTCAGTGGGACCACACCCAACTGGCATCCTCCTATATAAAACTATATAAAAAACTATATAAAATATAAAAATATAGAAGTACTTACTGTACACTAGTTATATGTACAACTAGGGATAGTTAATTCAAATATGAAGAGTTTGTCATTATTTACTCACCTCTATCATTCTAAACCTGTATGACTTTCTTTCTTCTGTGGGAAGAAGATATAAAAAATGCCTCAGGGTTTTTTTTGTGTGTGTGCAAACAATGAAACTGCATGGGGAGTAATGTTGTTTTGGACACTATTGTGCTTTTATTATTACAAAAAATAGTTGCAACTATCCCTTTAAGAATGAAGCTGACCTGCACCTGTTGTTCAGAAAATACTTCTGGGAAAGAAAAAAAAACCTCTTGTAAAAATGAAAACTGATCATAGTAAAGCAATTCCCTTTAGATTCATAAGGATTTCCAAAAGTTACACAATTACAAACAGTTCCGTATGTGCCTTGTGCTTGTTTTGGATGGGAGTACTCTTTTTCCCAAAAGCCGTGATAACTTGACTTCATTGTGTGCACAGAATTCATGTGACATTACTTAACTCTTTTCAAAAGAGAAGCGAAAATAGATGTTCTGGGTCGAATTTGGAGGGCCCTGGTGAGAACGTGAATGTTTCTTATTGAACTTTTGAGCTTTCATTACATAAACTGCATGTTCTGAAAGTGTGCAGAAAAGATCTGGCTAAGGCAATTCTCTAGAGTCATGAGAGCATTACGTAATTCAGCATTTGAAACAAATAACAGCTTGGCTTCGCCTCTTTCCGTACCAGTATACGCATTCATCAGCATGACAATGCCAGACTGAATACTACAGTACGATAAAATAAAAAATAAAAACTACTGCATGTTCCCAGAATCAATCACATGCATCTCCAGTCTTTGTGAGAACTGTGAGGTCAAAGATCCTAACAACTTTGAGTGGTTTTCTAAAAAACATAAATGCCATAGAATAAAGTGTATTGTCTCAAAAACATGCCATTTCTAATAATATAAAACTTAGCTGAAGTATCTGTGCTATAAGTGGTGCGTACATGTGCAAAACTTGCTGCCATTATGCCAGGGCATTGCTATGGTGTTGCTAAGATATTCTAGGTGGTTACTTACTGGTCCAAGTCAGAAAAGTCCACTATCAAGTCTCTTTGATATTCTGGTCTCTGTGTCCCAGTTTTTTTCCAGGGATTTCCCCCTCCAAAGTTTGGTCTGGAATAATAATCTTCAAACACATTAATACTGTCTCCTCTTGATTGAAAGGTATCACTTTGATACACATACACATGGAAATATCCTCAACTGCTTCAGAAAAGCTTCAACGATTAAGTCATTTTGGCTGAAAGAGTAACGTATTATGGACAGATAAAATGAATTTTGCTATATATGGACCAGAAAAGAGAATAAAATTCATGATGCAGAACGTCGTCCACAAATCCCACAGCAATAACAAATTACATAGACTGAACAAGAGTGTAATGGAGCTTTCAGGTTTTCCCCTAAACAACAACAAAAAATCTCATACAATTGGCCAAAAAGCACAAAAGATTAGTCTTTGTGCACTCAGTTAAGCCTAACGCGATAGTAAAACAGACATGATTGAAGGTGAAATGAAGAACAGAGGCTTTTGCAAACCCCTTCAGATTCATTCCAAGGTCAGACTTGAGAAATTTATATAACAGAAAATGAGAGATGAATTTCCACCTGTGTTGAAAAGAGGTCCTCTATAAACAAACAAGCACTGCTAATCCAATCAATACTGGTCAGTGTGAAAATGCAGGAGAGATCGGTGTCTTCTGGCCTGAACGAGTTTTGGAAAATAACTGGATGCTGTCCAGTCAGGAAAGCATTACTTCTGCAACACATATAATGAGATCAGTGCAATATTTTCACATTCATGAAAACAGCATGAAGATTTGATTGTTGTAAAAAATCTCAATCTGCATCATAATGGTGAAAGAAGAAGAAAAAATGCACATTTCTCCTTTGAAGGTTTTTTAAACAACACAACTTATATTTTTAGCATATATTTTAGCATATTATGGGAAGTTTTGCCATAGATAGATGGATGGATGGATGGATGGATGAATGGATGGATGGATGGATGGGCAACAGACTGACAGATGGATGAATGGATGAATGAATGTATGGATGGATGGATGGATGGGCAACAGACTGACAGATGGATGAATGGATGAATGAATGGATGGATGGATGGATGGATGGATGGGCAACAGACTGAAAGTTGGATGAATGGAAGAATGAATGAATGAATGGATGGATGGATGGATGGATGGATGGGCAACAGACTGACAGATGGATGAATGGATGAATGAATGGATGGATGGATGAATGGATGGATGGATGGATGGATGGACAGACGGATGGATGGACAACAGACTGACAGATGGATGAATGGACGAATGAATGGATGGATGGATGAATGGATGGTTGCATGGATGAATGAATAAATGTATAGACGATGGATGGACGAATGGATAGATGGATGGATGGATGGATGGATGGATGGATGGATGGATGGATGGATGGATGGACAGATGGATGGATGGATGGATGGACAATAAACTGACGGATGGATGGATGGATGGATGGATGGATGGATGGATGAATGGATGGATGGATGAATGGATGGTTGCATGGATGAATGGATAAATGTATAGACGATGGATGGACGGATGGATAGATGGATGGATGGATGGACAGATGGATGGATGGTTGCATGGATGAATGGATAAATGTATAGACGATGGATGGACGGATGGATAGATGGATGGATGGATGGACAGATGGATGGATGGACAATAAACTGACAGATGGATGGATGGACGGATGCACGAATGGATGGATGGATGAATGGACAACAGACTGACAGATAGATAGATAGATAGATGAACAACAGACAGACAGATGGATGGATGGATATTGTATGGAAGTCCAGGAATTATGCTTCGTTTTCTGAAGGCAAAACATATTTTCTTTAGTTTTTCTTTAGATTGTTAGGGTGAAATATAACCTGGACTTGTTTTCATGAGATTAACTTTCAAATGTTACGGACTTATGCAACTTTGTGGACATTCTGGTTATAAATTCCTCCCGCAGGTCTCAACCTGTCTGGGCAAAAAGCATCAGCACAGCTCACGGATGCAATTTAACATGAAACAGTCTGACAACAAAGCCACAGAGGAAGCACAAATGGGAATAGGAAGGAAGCACAAGATTTATGTTTAATCCATTTTAAGGGAGACCACCATTTTTTTTTTTTTTTTTTTTGGCTGCTTAAAATCTTAAAATGCCTGACATCCGTAAACTCTTGAAAACAACCTGTCTAATTGGTTGTCCAGCAAGAGCTGGACACTGCCTAAAAATAAATAAATAAATAAATAAAAATGATTAGGGTAAAACCAGAAGGCAGGTTAATGTTCCACCTCTGACCCAGCTGAAGCTCTGGATCCTGAATCTGGGCTCAGGTCCTGGACTAATCAACAGCGATGAGCTCTGATCCAATGCACAGACCAGGCCAGCAGCGCTCTGCAGAACAGGCCAGCGTGGACTTATGGAAATAATGACACCACACTGAGCCCCGGGTGCCAGAATGAAAAATCTGGCCCACTCTCTTTGTTTTTCAACGACTTCTTACTCTATTTCTTGCCTTGTGCCATTCTCTCATTATACTGAGCTGCAGCTGTGCCAGTCATTCACTCGTAAAGGATTAGTTTACCCAAAACTGAAAAAAAAACACTCACCCTCATGTCGTTTCAAACCCGTAAGACTTTCGTTCATCTTCGAAACATAAATTAAGATCTTTTTGATGAAATCTGAGTGATGTCTTTCCATTGACAGCAACAAAACTACCACTTTGACGCTTCAAAAAGTTCATAAAGAGAAATCAATCCATATGAATTGAGCGGTTTTGTTCAAATTTTCTGAACCCTTTAAAATGAAGGTTGTTTATTGTCATTGATATTTGCATGAAGAATGGAACCTTTCAATTCCACAAAAGTTCTTTATAGTGAGAAAAAATGACAAAGTTCTTTAGATTTTTAAATTGTTCTACACCAATAATAATTTAAAAAAAGGTTCTTTTTTTTAAAAACTGATCAGTAAAATGATATTCTATTGCATCACTGCAAAAATACCCTATTTTTAAAAGTGTAAAGGCAATATGAATAAAAAAAAAATGGTCTAAACATATTTTAAATTGGTAGCAGTTTTATGGAATAAAAAAAGTTAAATACCTGTCTTTGACCCAAACTTTCTGCTCAACCCTCTTATCTTGTATAATATTTCCCCTGTTAAAACAATGTCTTGATCTTTTAGCATCATACTTAAGGCGGTGACATCATAAAAATGACCACATGGTTCAAACAGAAGTGAGTCTTTAACGGCACTTCATTGATTATACTTGGATTGGCCTTGCTCAACTTTTATGGGAAAAGTCATAGTGATCAATTTTGTTATAGAAAAACTATTGTTCTTGGCACAATGTACAAGAACACTGACTGAACATTTCTGGAGTGGTTAAAACATGTTTTGAAAAGAAATGTCATGGGCTTTTAAATTTTCTTCTTCCTTAGTTACAATAGTGATTTATTGCAAGGCACAAAGACTGAGACTAAGACCCGGTACCACAAACAAGGCTTAGATTAAGCCAGGATTAGGTCTTAGTTCAATTAGGCCATTTAAGTAGCTTTTATAAAGGTACCCTAGAGACAAAACAATAACACTGGCATATTTTAAGATATGTCAGTGCTAGTTTCTTTCAGTTAAAACAGCTCAAACATGCACTTTAGTCTGAGACTATCTTAAGCCTGGTCTGTGAAACCGGGGATAAGAGACTTAGTTATATATTCAAATTATAAGTATATGAATTTTAAACTTAATGTATTGCTCTTACAGGGTTGAAACAATTATCAATAAAAGAACAACTGTTCTGTTTAAAGACCCGTTCACACCAAGAATGATAACTATATTATCAGTGGATAATCGTTCTGGTTATTCTCTAGCTTTTTAAAGCAGGACGGATTCTGATTGGCTGTCAACATTTTTTGGCATATATTGTCTCTCTGTGATTTCATTGTTATAGTAGTGGTGTGGACACTTCTGTTCATTAATAGAACGATTTTTAGAACTATATTGTTATTGTTTTTAGTTTAAACAGACATTAAGAATCAGCCATTGAAAAAATGACAAAAATATATAAATAAAATAAATAAATGGACAGGCCTGCCACATCTCTTGGGAGAAAAACGATGACTGACAAAACAGAGATTGTGGGCTGATTTCATCAGCTTTACAGCTTAAGTCATTGATTCCTATTAGCGGTGATGATGAGGTTTCAAGTAGTACTAGACACTGTGTTTTTCATCTATATCTTACGTGATTTGGCAGGTGGTTTTTATTATCTGAACATGTGATAGTGTAGCGGTCATCACATCATGAGGGAATGTGAAAAAGTAGAAGAGCAAACAATAATTTTTTGTGGAAATACTGTTTAATGCCAGAAAGCAAACAGAAAGAAGTAACTTTAGACACCTATTGAATTTGGCATTTAAATTTGTATTGTCTGGATTGTCAGAAAGTTTCCAATTTATTATAAAAAAAAAACTTTCCCAATGATATACTTCTAAATAAGCATCAAAGCAACTGCAGAGCTGAGCTGATGCATATGTTTTTATAAATTTACAGCTTGCGCCACAGAATCTCGGTTGACGTGTTCAGATTGGCACACGGGTTTGAACCTACGGCCAGATTTAACAGGTGGATTTCATTTATCAACCTAACAATGAAGGGAAAATCATAGATTTCCACAAAAATACCAGACTAGCAGTTATTCTGTCTGAACGATTATCAATTTGTACTGAGAGGCAAATGTCAAGAGAAAGAATAATACACTGAGGAGTGATACATATATTATATAGACTATAGTTCAGACCATCCATTATTTTTCATAGATGATTTGCAGTATAAAGTTTGCATAAGAGCCCCCAAGTCTCTCATCCAGTTCAGATCTCTAACTAAAAGTATGAACAATAGTAATACTGATGCTTCAAAACCGTCACAATGTTAATTAGTTATCAGGGAATCTTTGAAGTGCCTCTAATATGCTATTTCCTTTCATGTAATATAGCCGTTTGTGAATGTGAAAGGTCTGCAAAGTTTTAAAGATCAAAATGGAGTACCGAAACGAGTTGCCAGTAATTTCAGCCTGAACAAACGTACGTAGGTTTGTAAAAAGCTGCACGATTTATCGCGATTAAATCACACGCGATTTGGCAAAGGCAGCGATTATTCAATGCGCAGCTCTGTGATCAGTAGTAAATGCTTCTCCACCTGAAAGCCAGAGGGCGCTCTTGTGCAGAAACTCAAAATATACCGTCGCAGAAGAAGATAACACGCATCATGTCGCTGTAGCTGAATAAACAGAAGATTGAAATGGTTTGATTGATTAAACATGACTAATAAACACAACTGTCGTCATGAAGTGAGTTTGGAGTAAAAACATGTCATTAAATGTTGTCTTTTGTTGGACAGGATGTTAATAAATGCTTCTCATGTCTAGAAAGATATTTGAGGCGCATTGCTTTTTCAAATGTACATTATAAGTGACTCAAACTCACAGTGCTTTCAGATGGATTAGCATTTTGGAGCCGTACTTCATTGAAAAGCTGCGCATAAAAAAATATCACAACCTTTGTGATTTCATAATCGCAATAAGAATCGCATTTAAGCAATAATCGCGATCAAGTTCAATGTTATTTTTCGTATCGTGAGATAAATCGTACAGCCCTATAATGCCAGCATTTGGTCTTCATTGGCTGCCCGTGAACAACGTCTGCTTTGACCCTCAAACACTGTAGTTGTAGCTAAAGCCTGGAAGAGTTTGGTTTGTGTTGTCACCATGTTGAGAAGACGCTGTTTTTTGCGAAAGCAAATCCACTTTGCTGTACTTCCAAAGGATGAGGACTCTTGCTCGAACTGACCGTCACAAACAGTTTGATTGACAGGCGATCTGACCAATCATAACCCTGAAACCGCCATTTTGTCCCACAAAGCAGTCAGGGAGGTTAGAAGCTTAACGTTGGTGAACTTGAACTTGAAAAATTGTGTGTACTCGCGTCTTTCCGTGCTTGAAACAACATTCCTTCTGATGTTCATTCATGTTTATTTGATGCTATAAATGAACTAGTATGAAGAGATGATCGGTTCACGAGCCGCTTGAAGGAGCTACAGCGATCTGTCACGACACATTAAAGAGACACTAGACGCTATTTATTATTTAAACGTCTTTAAAAAAATACAATATATTAAATATGAAACTGTTTCATATTTTTCACTGCGTGAGAACATGATGTGCGGAACAAGAGTGCATTGGCTGTCGGGCATAGCAACAGTAACTAAAGGGGGCGGGTCTTTGCGAAGGGTCAATTGGTAATTGTGTATCAAGTGCTGAGGAAGATCCGGCACTGGGCCAATCAGACCAATCACAACAGACTGGGCCATCTGACCAATTAGAGCAGAGTAAACTTTCGGAAAGGAGGAGTTTAGAGAGACCGAATCATTTGTCGAACTGTTTCTGACACTGTGAGAAAAAGAGCTGATGCTGCAATGTATATAATGAGAAAATTAAAGTGTTTTTTTGACCTTGGATGCATGTTAACCCATTGTTGGAGACCTCCAAAACAAAATTACTAACTTTTAAAATAACTTATGTTAGATTGGTCAGTGCAATGCAGGCATTTCTCTTGCAAACATACAGGGCTCTGTTTAAAAATGAGCATCAGTAAACCTCCAGACATGGCAGAGGGAGCACAGTTTTATGGAGTTTGCACAGACAGCAGTGTCTGTATGAGTAATATTTTTGGAGTCAGGTGGTGTGAGATGATTTGGCTGTGGATGGAGCTGGGAGAAGGAAAAATCTGCTCCGTTCATTCCTGGAATACCTACTGTGCTGCGCTCTCCTCTTCAAAACGGAGACCTGAAGCCAAGGTCAGGAGAGAATCCAGGAGCCTGGAGAACTTCCCACAGCGAGCACATCTGCACAAGCAACCACAGGAAAAGTCTCGATGAGATGTATGCATACATCATGCTAATTTTATGTTTTGTTTAATTTCGGAGGACTGCAAATGTTTTCAGTAGCTGTAGGTTTCCCCTACTCAGCGAACAGCTAGTTTACTGCCTTTTTCCAAAAGTGATTTTCATTTCAAATTCACAAATGGACAGTATTTTACACTCATGATTTATCGTAATACTAATCTTAAGCATGACATCTGTTACAAAAATTATAATAGTAAAATGTTTCAAAAATTTAACGTTGTCAAATTTTCATGTCAAAACCACATGACTTCATTTTTCACACAAAAGGAGACATTTTCAATAAATTATGCAGCTCTTTTCCAAAAAACAATCATGATAATACTAAATACTGAAGGAAACTGTGATTATTTATGTAAGCAATAAGTTACGAGAGACTGTGCTGTATCGTGAATAAGTCACGGATGAAGGGCGTTGTGTCTGTGTGTTCAAACAGTATGTTTGAAAATTCTTCATAATTGACTGCAACATTATCATAATTGTGTTAATGTAACAACATAACACTCTCAATAGTGGATTAGACACTGGATGAGATCAGTGAAATAGGCTGGTACATGATGACAAAATCATTATCAATAAGTAACCCACACCACAATCACATTTTTTTCTTGACTTTTTTGTTTTTGCTATAGCAAACGTGTCAGGTTATGTATGTAACCCTGGTTCCCTGAATAGGGAACGAGACGCTGCGTCGAGACGCATTGGGAACGCTTCTGCGTGATTGCGTCGTGAAGCACATGTGAAATCTGTCCAATGGCGTGACGGAACGTCATGGTGATGTCATAGACCAGGAAACTATAAAGCACCCCTCCAAACAAAGAATGGCAGCTTCAAAACTGGCTGAAGCAAAGCGCTCGGAGGCTTGCAGGGAGTGTGGCAACGCGACGCAGCGTCTTGTTCCCTATTCAGGGAACCAGGGTTACATACGTAACCTGAGACGTTCCCTTTCATGGGAACTTCGAGCTGCGTCGAGACGCATTGGGAACCCAATACCCACTACGCCACAATGCCAAAAGCCCCGACTGTGGAGCTAAGTGAGGGCCGAAGACCCCGGAGTAGAGCCTAAGTCAAGGCTATAAAATCTCAGAAATGTGTGCGGAGAGGACCAGCCCGCCGCGTCACACACATCTTGCAAAGAAACTCCTGACAGAAGGGCTTTAGAGGCCGCCATACTCCTCGTGGAATGGGCACGGACAGTCAAAGGTGAAGGCTGTCCGGCCGACTCATAAGCAAGTGAGATGGCATCAACCACCCACTTACTCATTCTCTGCTAGAAGCGGGACAACCCTTCCTGGGTGACCCGAAACAGACAAACAGTTGATCTGACCTACGCCACAGGGCAGCTCTGTGGACGTAGGTGTCTAGAGCCCTAACTGGGCAAAGCAGATTAAGTTTTTCCTGATCTGTATTTATAAAAGGTGGAGGACAGAAGGCCTGCAGCACAATGGGCCCTACAGTATTAGTAGGGACCTTAGGCACATATCCCGGCTTGGTATGCAGGAACGCTTTCACCATACCAGGTGCAAATTCCAGACATGAAGGAGCCACCGAAAGGGCTTGAAGATCTCCAATTCTTTTGAGAGATGTAATAGCCAGGAGAAATATAGTTTTTAAGGTGAGGAATTTTTCAGATACTTCCTCCAAGGGCTCAAAAGGAGCCATGGCCAGGCCCTCGAGCACTATGGCCAAATCCCAGGCAGGTGTTCTAAACCGCTGTGCAGGCCTAAGCCTCAGAGTACCACGAAGAAACCTTGTCACCAAAGGGTCTCTCCCTAAAGACGCGCCACCCACAGGGATGTGGTAAGCAGAAATGGCCGCCACGTAAACCTTAAGAGTGGAGGGAGATAACCCTGCTGAGAACCTCTCCTGCAGAAATTCCAAAACTGAACCTACAGAGCAGTTAACAGGTTCAAGATGCTGTTCTATACACCAAGATGAGAACAGATTCCATTTATTGGCATAAAGTCTCCTCGTAGACGGGGCTCTGGAGTGAAGAATGGTCTCTACTACCTCAGTAGAGAGACCAGACCTCATGAACTGGACCCCCTCAGGGGCCAGGCCCACAGTTTCCACAGCTCTGGTCGAGGGTGAAATATCGTGCCTCCTGCTTGTGACAGGAGGTCTCGTCGAATCGGAATCTCCCAGGGGGAGCCGACCACTAGCGACGTCAGGTCCGAAACCAAACTCTGGTTGGCCAGAATGGGGCTATGAGCAACAGGCTGACCCCATCCTGACGAACCCTCTCCAGAACCCCTGGGAGCAGAGCGATCGGGGGAAAGCATACAGGCGCCGCCTCGGCCACGCCTGCACCATAGCGTCCAGCCCCAGCGGGGCTGGGTGAGTGAGGGAGAACCATAACGGACAGTGAGTTGTCTCTTGAGTTGCAAATAGGTCTATCTCTGAAAGACCGAATTTCTCCCATAGGAGCTCCACCACCTCGGGGTGAAGTCTCCACTCCCCGGGCCTCAGCCCCTGTCTCGACAGGACGTCTGCTCCCTGATTCAAATGCCCTGGGATGTAAACTGCTCTCAGGGAGAGCCCACAGAAGGATATACTGAGCTAGTTTGCACAAGTGTCGTGACCTCAGACCCCCCTGATGGTTGATGTACGAAACCACCGATGTGTTGTCCATACGGACCAACACATGATGGCCCCTTAGGTCCGGCAGGAAGTGTTTGAGAGCTTGAAACACCGCCATCATTTCCAGCCGATTTATGTGCCAGGAAAGTAGATGACCCTGCCACAGACCCTGAGCTGAGCGACCACTCATGATCGCCCCCCAACCCGTGAGGGAAGCATCCGTCGTTAGCATTACGCGACGACAAGGAACTCCCAACACGGGCCCTTGGGAAAGGAACCAAGGTTTCTTCCACATAACTAAGGCACGAAGGCATCGCCGCGTGACCTTGATCATGCGAAAGGATTTCCCCTCGGAGAAAACCCCTTGGTCCTCAGCCACCACTGCAGTGGCCTCATGTACAGCAGGCCAAAAGGTATCACGTTGGACGCAGCTGCCATGAGACCCAACAGTCTCTGAAACTGTTTGACAGTGATGAACTGGCCTAGTTTTACCCCATTGACGGCTGACAGGATTGACGCAATGCGAGCTGGAGCAAGATGGGCCCGCATCGTTGTCGAATCCCATACCACGCCTAGAAAAGTGGTTCTCTGAGATGGAAGAAACACACTCTTTTTGGCGTTCAACCTCAACCCCAACCTTTTGATATGTGCGAGAACGACATCTCGATGTCGAACCGCCATGAGCTCGGATTGAGCTAAAATCAACCAATCGTCGATATAATTTAACACGCGAATGCCCTGGAGTCTCAGAAGAGCCAGAGCTACATCCACGCATTTTGTAAGGGTGCGGGGTGATAACCCTAGGCCGAATGGAAGAATCCGAAATTGATAAGCTTCGTCCCCGAAAGCGAACCTCAGGAACTTCCTGTGATGAGGATGGATGGATATATGAAAATACGCGTCTTTGAGATCGATTGTCACAAACCAATCCTCGGATTTGATCTGTGAAACAATTTGCTTGAGTGTAAGCATCCTGAACTTGAGCTTTTGGACCGTAAGATTCAATAAGCGAAGATCTAGGATGGGACGCAGCCCTCCATCCTTTTTCGGAACAATGAAATAGCGGCTGTAAAACCCTGACTGCTTGCTGGGAGGAGGAACCCTTTCTATAGCTCCTTTTTGCAAAAGTGTCAGAACCTCTTGTTCCAAAACCAGAGACTGCTCGGGATCCACCACCGTGGTGAGGACCCCGCTGAACCTGGGCGGGCATGACCTGAACTGTATTTTGTAGCCTCTTTCTATTATCTGCAGCACCCAAGAAGATATATTCTGTAGACTTTTCCATTCTATTAGAAAATCTCCTAAGGGAACCAGTCTCTCGAGACTGGCCTCTGGTGTTATGACAGTCAGCTCGGCGTCCTGAAGCGGCGCACCGGCAGGAAACAACCGATCTGACTGTACCAGGGTTTTCCTCAGAAACCCGCTGAGGGGCTCTGCGCCCAGACACATACTCAATGGCCGGGTTGGCAGAGGCCCCCTGAGGGCACAGAGGAGAAATGGGCACCGTATGATGAGGTGTACACCACTTTCCCCCGGTGAGGACTGCCCCCAGAGGCCTGGCGCAGAAAGCGTCAGGACCCATTTTTTTTTTTTTTTTTTTTTGGACAGTCAGCTCGGCGTCCTGAAGCGGCGCACCGGCAGAAACAACCGATCTGACTGTACCAGGGTTTTCCTCAGAAAACCGCTGGGGGGCTCTGCGCCCAGACACATACTTAATGGCCGGGTTGGCAGAACGGCCCCCTGAGGGCACCGAGGAGAAATGGGCACCGTATGATGAGGTGTACACCACTTTCCTCCGGTGATTAAACAGGCATCCAAAAATCAGAAGAGTTTAATTTTTTCTGACATGAGATACAAAAAGAATAAAGCTGGTATAGTCTGCATGCAATGATAGGGAAAGAGAGAAAGGGAAAGTCCCGTCTGCTCAGTTCCCTCCAAATATAAATATATATATATATATATATAAATAAATTATATATAATACACAATATATATAACTATATATAATATATATAAATAAATAAATTGCGGGCACATAATCTGCACGCTGCCTCAGCAAACGCGAGATCCAGCCATATATTATTGCAGACAAGAAATCTACGCGCTGCCTCAGCAAACGCGAGATCCAGCCATATATTATTGCAGACAAGAAATCTACGCGCTGCCTCAGCAAACGCGAGATCCAGCCATATATTATTGCAGACAAGAAATCTACGCGCTGCCTCAGCAAACGCGAGATCCAGCCATATATTATTGCAGACAAGAAATCTACGTGCTGCAACAGCAAACGCGAGACATACTAGCATCGATGCTCACTACATCCAACTCCTCAGAGCTGGATAAGTAAAACACCGGTGCCTCATCCCTGGGAGAAGAAACCGCAAAGCGTGCGTCCCCCTGAGATGAGGCACTAGACCCGGCAGGTGAGGGCAGAGAAAAGGCGGGCCCGTCTCTAACCCCTCTGCCAGATCCATCTGCGAACCCCATGATTTGAGCCGCCGCTCTGCCTCGGCAGAAGCGGGACCCGAACCACGAGGAACGCGAGCCGAAGCGCCCTCCTCGAAGAACGCCCGGCGGGAACGAAGCACTTTCACTGCCATCTTATCGCAGTGAACACAGCCAGCTCCCTTGAGAGCTGACTGTGTGTGCTCCGCACCCAAACAAGCAACACAGAGATCGTGTGTATCCCCACTCGTAATGTAACGGGGGCAGGGAGGAACACACTTATTGAATTGCTTAGGACTCGCCATTTTAGTGAAATGCTTTGACAAACAACAGTAAATCACAGACAGAAACACAGAGCGCTTGCTGAAGACAGAGAAGCTGCCATTCTTTGTTTGGAGGGGTGCTTTATAGTTTCCTGGTCTATGACATCACCATGACGTTCCGTCACGCCATTGGACAGATTTCACATGTGCTTCACGACGCAATCACGCAGAAGCGTTCCCAATGCGTCTCGACGCAGCTCGAAGTTCCCATGAAAGGGAACTTGTCTTATAAACACGTTACAGGAGCCAAAAGAACTAACACAAAGAAATCAAAAGTCAGTCGCTGAACTAAAGTGAACACTAATCACAATAATGGTAACCAAACATTTTAAATAAAACATAGATATCTTAATCTCGGTAATTTCTCACTGACACTGTGTCTAATGTCACCGTGCGGCGCGACGCGACACGTCAGAAGACAATACAACCATAATCAGTGACAATGTCTACACTGGATGCAGTCAGCTTGTTGTAGACAGCTTTTAGTGTCGGCTTTTCAGCTTTTGGTGTAGACATGGTGTAAGAGCGTCTGTAGACTGGCAGAAATAAAAATAAAAATAAATAAACTGGGGATGTGTTTTCCAGAGCCAACTATGGTTGCAAGTTCTGTCGTTACTAATGAAGTTCAATGGAACTTGTGACCATGGATTGCTAACAATACTTTTGGGAAACGCACCTTAGTAATAAGTGAAGCTGGTAATGCTGCCTGTGGAGTTTTTTTTTAATAATAATTACTTAAATAATCACTTAATTATCTCATTACACTAGAGCTTCATATGAGAACAGTCTCAAACTGAGCACTGCTCATCCCAGAGTGTCTCCATAGGGTTCAGTTCAACATTTCAAACGTGCCGTCAGGACCAAAAGGAGAATTTTTCGCCTCATATTCTCATTTTATACCTGAGTGTGTTCCGTGTGGCTACACATCAGTTATGATGTCACGGTCTACAGAATGCGATTTAAAAACAAACACCATCAGAGATTTGAAAGTAGTTCTGTAAATAGTAACAGACTGACTTCTCTTAAATGAATTAAAATCAATGCAGTGATTTAAAACTTGTTTTTAGTGTCCATTTAATTTCTTCCGGTCATCCCAAAATGCAAAATTTAAAATCAATTTGAGTTTTCTTAATTTGACCTAAACAAAATGTGCCTTTTAATTAAAAAGGCTAAAATATTGGATTTATTTATTTTTTTAAATGAACAATATTTTTAATGACATTTGTGATCTTTTATGGTTTTCATGTAAATCTTCATAATATTTTAAAACAAATTACTTCAAACTCTACTAATGCCAACATTTATTAATTCTAATTTCACTTTAAAGCAAATTTGACTTCTGTAAACAGTCACAGACTTGCTTTTGATTTTTTTCTTTTGTCAATTTATTTATTTTTTAATCACCACATGATGACTCTTGCATAGGAGACTTATTTCCCAAAATTATTTCAAATATATTTTTCCAAGTGCAAAATCTGATGAATTTAAAATGAATTTGAGCCGTTAAAACAAGAGTTTTTTTTTCATTTGACCTGTAAAAAATGTACCTTTTCATAAAATGACAAAAATATGTGATACTTTTAAACGCTTAAAGGGATAGTTCACACAAAAATGAAAATTATCCCATGATTTTCTCACCCTCAAGCCATCCTAGATGTATACGACTGTCCTCTTTCAGACGAACACAATCAGAGATATATTTAAACATATCCTGGCTCTTCCAAGCTTTATAATGGTTGTGAATAGCGCTTCTGATTTTGAAGCTCAATAAAGTGCATTCATCCATCATAAAAGATATCCGTATGGCTCTAGGAGATTAATAAAGTCCTTCTCAAGCAAAATATCCATATTTAAAACTATATAAATCAAAATAAATAGCTTCTGGCAGACTGCTGTATGCATTGACCCGACGGATGATGCAGTGATGAATGCGGAAGCGCAGAGGATAGAGAGAACAAAACACCGGGCGTGAATTAAGGCGCTTAACTAATTAACACTGCAGTTTTTTATCCATTGAGATAAGGATCGATTATGGCAAATATTTAACCCTTTAAGAGCATTATCGCTTTTTCCACATCCTCAAAGCGAATCATACACTTTCCTGTCTGTCAAACACTTTATCAGAGATCTTTCAAGTTAGTATGTACCCAAAGTCCACCTTTAACTATTGCATACTCCTCATAATCATATTGCATACTTACTCATAATCCAGAGTCACCAGAGTACCTGAAGGTCATCGACATCCAGAAGAAATCCTCATTCTCTCTCGCATCCTTCCTGGAGAGACTGCTGGGAGACTTCTTCTCAGATTTTGCAGATTTATTCAAATACAAAAGTGAGATTTTCTGAAGTGTTTGTAACCCTCATGAATGCGTGTATTCTGTGTGTGACAGTTGATCCGTGTGAAGTGAATTCAGACTTCAGTTCAGCTTCACGGGAAACGCGATCTATATATACATATTCTGCGATTGAGTCCTCTCTCATTGATTCCATGGCATGTTGTAATTATATTTGAATTTAATGCTTCTGCTGTCTGAATTTTGTTTTCTCTTGTCAAAATGACAGAATTGTGGCAAGGCACAGATCTGGCCAAGGTTACAAAAACATTTCTGCTGCACTTAAGGTTCCTAAGAGCACAGTGGCCTCCATAATCCTTAAATGGAAGACGTTTGGGACGACCAGAACCCTTCCTAGAGCTGGCCGTCCGGCCAAACTGAGCTATGATGAAGTGATAGTACAGTTCACTGTTCCTCCTTCAACAGTGTTTGTTGATGAATGTCCAGATTGAGCAGAGCTGGAATCAAAGAACAAGCTCAAATATAAGACATTTTCATTTGTGTAACATGTTTTGCTCACTGCATCATTTCCACAATGCCATTTGTTATTTCATATAGTTTTCATGAGTTTGAGTTGATTCATGTAGTCATATATTCATTAGTACTCATGTACATATTCTTCATTTTCATTTTTTGTTAATTTCATTTAATTTAATTTCACCAAAGCGAAAATTTCTATGTCTTTCCAACCCTGTTTTTATTTTTCAATCAAACAAAATGTTGAGATGTTATCAGTCTGAGTCTTTGTGTTCAACAAAGTTGGTTTTTACGGCCAAATTTTCATAAGGACTCAACAAGTGTCTTTGTGTACTGAGACAATTATATACAGGGAAATATTTACTGTAAGGATCGCTGATTAACATGTTTTAAATGAAAGATTTAGCATGTTACATGTGAGATCTGTGTGCTTTTGTAAACAGCAATTAAAATCTACTGACATCCTTCAAATTTGAAATAATTTCATCACACTCCTCCACAAATGCTGGTTATAAACCAGTCAAAGCCTGAAGACACTTGTCCACAATGATAAAGCTTTACTTGTTAATAAATATGAATATGCCTTTCTATAGCTCTGACTCTTCTTTTTATTTTAATTTTGGCTGTTCCTGAACTGGGTCATACTATTGACATTTTTCAAGCCGTTAAAGTAAATTCACTAGAAAAAACACTGCATTGCACAGTTTTAACTTAACTCTTTAACTTGTCCAACTGAATGTATAAAGCAAACGCTGAAATAACTCCATGCAGATTATCAGATGTGTGTGAAAGTAGTGTTTGTTTCTATAGCTGGCTAGCTTGGTGAACTGGAAAAATTGTGTGTGCTCATACCTTTCCACGCATGAAACAACATTCCTTCTGATGTTCATTCATGTTTTTTGATGCTATAAATGAACTAGTATGAAGAGATGGTTGGTTCACAGGCTGGTTGAAGGAGCTACTGCGATCAGTCACAACACATTAAAGAGACACTATACAGTATTTTGTGTTTAAACAATATTTTAAATATGAAATTTTCATACGTTGTTAGTGTCCTCTTTGCACCGCGATGTACAGTGGGTACGGAAAGTATTCAGACCCACATAAATTTTTCACTCTTTGTTATATTGCAGCCATTTGCTAAAATTATTTAAGTTTTTTTCCTCATTAATGTACACACAGCACCCCATATTGACAGAAAAACAGAAAAACTCAGGTGCTGTCCAATTCTTCTGATCATCCTTGAGATGGTTCTACACCTTCATTTGAGTCCAGCTGTGTTTGATTATACTGATTGGACTTGATTAGGAAAGCCACACACCTGTCTATATAAGATCTTACAGCTCACAGTGCATGTCAGAGCAAATGAGAATCATGAGGTCAAAGGAACTGCCTGAAGAGCTCAGAGACAGAATTGTGGCAAGGCACAGATCTGGCCAAGGTTACAAAAACATTTCTGCTGCACTTAAGGTTCCTAAGAGCACAGTGGCCTCCATAATCCTTAAATGGAAGACGTTTGGGATGACCAGAACCCTTCCTAGAGCTGGCCGTCCGGCCAAACTGAGCTATTGGAGGAAAAGAGCCTTGGTGAGAGAGGTGAAGAAGAACCCAAAGATCACTGTGGCTGAGCTCCAGAGATGCAGTCGGGAGATGGGAGAAAGTTGTAGAAAGTCAACCTTTACTGCAGCCCTCCACCAGTCGGGGCTTTATGGCAGAGTGGCCCGACGGAAGCCTCTCCTCAGTGCAAGACACATGAAAGCCCGCAAGGAGTTTGCTACAAAACACCTGAAGGACTCCAAGATGGTGAGAAATAAGATTCTCTGGTCTGATGAGACCAACATAGAACTTTTTGGCCTTAATTCTAAGTGGTACATGTGGAGAAAACCAGGCACTGCTAATCACCTGTCCAATACAGTCCCAACAGTGAAGCATGGTGGTGGCAGCATCATGCTGTGGGGGTGTTTTTTCAGCTGCAGGGACAGGACGACTGGTTGCAATCGAGGGAAAGATGAATGCGGCCAAGTACAGGGATATCCTGGATGAAAACCTTCTCCAGAGTTTTCAGGACCTCAGACTGGGTCGAAGGTTTACCTTCCAACAAGACAATGACCCTAAGCACACAGCTAAAATAACGAAGGAGTGGCTTCACAACAACTCTGTGACTGTTCTTGAATGGCCCAGCCAGAGCCCTGACTTAAACCATGGCAGAGGATCCTCAAATCCAGGTGTGAAAAACTTGTTACATATTTCCCAAAAAGACTCATGGCTGTATTAGATCAAAAGGGTGCTTCTACTAAATACTGAGCAAAGGGTCTGAAAACTTAGGACCATGTGATGTTCCTGTTTTTCTTTTTTAATAAATCTGCTAAAATCTCAACAACTCTGTGTTTTTCTGTCAATATCAGGTGCTGTGTGTACATTAATGAGGGAAAAAATGAACTTAAATGATTTTAGCAAATGGCTGCAATATAACAAAGAGTGAAAAATTTAAGGGGGTCTGAATACTTTCCGTACCCACAGTATTTTTCACTGTGTGAGAACATGATGTGTGGCGTGAGAGCGCATGGCTTGTCGGGCATAGCAACAGGGGGCGGGTTTTGCGGAGGGTCAATTACAGGACAATTTTTCAGTAAAAAACTGTAAAAACAACAGTACTTTGCAGATGAAGCTGCTGCCAGTTTATTGCTGCAAATTTACACTGTAATGTTTTACAGTATGGGGTTTTATACGCTTTACTGTGTCTGAGTTGTGGAGCAGTGAAGCATCTTGTTAATGCCTTCAGTCTTTCATGTGAGCTGCACACTGTCGGTTCAGCCCTCAGGGCCGGTTCAATCGCTGACCCTCTAATCCTCAGTACTGTGACTCTCACATGATGCTGGAATGCAGTGCCGTGGCCCACTCGCACTCGCTCCCTTCTGTCTACTCAACCCCACAGCCGACCAGCATCCCTCTCTGAGCGCTCTGGAGGACATAACGCGTCCGCTCCCGATATTTGGGAGGTATGGGGTGGTTTCCGTCTTTTGGGAGATTTTTATTTTTCTGGGAGCAGAGGAATCACTTCCAAAATGAAGAGAACAAACCTCTAATACCAAAGGTAGCATGACTGCTTTCTGTTTATTTTCCTCACATTTTTAATTTTCAGTTGATTGTAATTTTGTGCCTGCTAAACATTGTTTATTAGCACACAACGCCTGCATCGTTTTAGCAGCAAATTCACTAAAGACATCCTGCAAATCAAAGAGGGAAAACTTATTTCTGCTCATAACTGAGTAACATAACTTCTGGTTCAACTAATGATGTGAGTTTAAGGCAGGATTAGATTTAGAGGCAAACTGAGAGTGGCAATAATGTTTGTTTAAACTATTTTGATTTAATAATTAATTATAATGACTTAATTATTAATAATAGTAATAATAATAATTATTAATATTTTTACAATAACATTAACACACGCAGCAATGTATTATAATATTATAATTATTAATTTATTATTGTATATATGATTTATTATTATATATTTATTATTGATAACCATTAATAATAATAACTCATAATAACTAAATTATTATTATTATTATTATTACACAAATCATTAAATATTATAATAACAATAGAAATATATATTATTGATAATTGATTTAATAACAATAATAATAATAATTATTATTATTATTATTGTTATTCAAACCCTCTTGGTCAGTTTGAGCCAAATTTGCTTAGTCTCAGTGCATTAATAATAATAATAATAATAATAATAATAAATACAACATATTATTGATAATTGTTATTATTATTATTAACAGTTATCAATAATATATATTATTATTATAATTGTTAGTGTAAAAATAACAATGATAATTAAGTTGCTATCATTATTATTATCATTATTATTATTATTAAATGCCCTGTAAATGTGGTCCAAACTATCTAAGAATATTCAGTTGACCAAAAGTGTTTGAGTAAACTATAATAGTTAATAATAATAATAACTTAAAAATTATTGTTATTAATATTTTTAATGCACTGACAAAAAAAAACATGACCAATTAATGGTATTCAACTGACCAAATTCATTAACTTTCTACTTCTTAAACCATCATCAGGGAGATGTAAAAAAATCAGAAGGTACCTCAGCTGCCTCGTATCTGGGAACGCACAACAGTTCAGGAAGTCAGACCAGCTCGAGTTTATCCAGCCAGGAAGAGGCAACCAGAGCTTCATCATGGAACGTCTTCACTTCCCGTGTTCCCAGTTCATCCAGTTGGAGCGACTACATTCTGAAGTATCTCCTCATCACGAGCAACCTGCTCTTCACTGTCCTGGGTCTGGTCACGCTAGTAGTAGGCCTGTGGGGCCTGATCAATAAAGAGTCCTTCGCTCAGGAGAAGATCAGTGGTATCGGCACAGACCCCATGCTACTCTTCTCGTTTCTCGGTTTGGTTCTCGCCCTGCTGAGCCTGACAGGATGCGTGGGGGCGCTGCGGGAGAACATGTGCCTTCTTCGGACCTTCTCAGCTGTCGTGCTGCTCCTGGTGGTGGCACAGGTTCTGGTGGCGGTCACGGTTTACAGCCTGCAAGGACAGATCGTGGAGTACTTGCGCTCGGTCATGCTGGCCGCCATGGTGCGGTACCAGGACGACCTGGATCTGAGGTTCATCACTGATGAGATCCAGACGGGCCTGCAGTGCTGCGGGGCGGATACCTACAGAGACTGGGAAATCAATGTGTGAGTGCAAAATGAGTGGAAATCAAGAGAGGGGCTGACATCATTACAGTTTCCAACACTACAGTAGTCCAAGGTTTATACAACCTAATTTGCAATAAAGAGCCTCTCCAGCATTTAATGCATTCTTGACTCATAGTTTGGGGTTGGCTTTCTCCTGCTTGTTGTTCTTGATCTTACTTACTCGCTCTGTATAATTTTCCCATTCATGATTTCCAATATATTTCATTTGATCATATCATAATCCTCATTTTAGCAATGGCAATCACGATTACCCAGTATTGACAATGTAAGGCCCTACTGAAGGGAGTTTAAAGTTGAAGTGTGTACTTTTGTTTATTAACATAGATTCTTCGATCACGTTTCCTCAAATTATGCAATCTGTTAAAGAGTAGCAAGTTTTTACTTTTTTCTAAGGAACTTTACGCTTATTGGGTGATAAAACAGAAAATCCTATAAACATCGATGGAGGGACTAGAATATCAGTAAGACTTGGGCTAGAAAACAACCACATGCAATGCCATAAAAACCACTCAGAATCCCTTAGCAACCACCTAGCAACACCCTAGCATCATGACGTCAAGTTAACCTGTCTAGTAAGCAACCACCCAGACCAACCTAGCCTAGCATTCACAGAGAAGTGCACTAAAAACACAAATAATCCCTTAGCAAACACATAGCTACACTCTAGCATCATTACACCAAGTTTTGCATAAACTCTTTTGACCTGGGCTAGTAAGCAACCTTCTAGAGTAGAAACCACAGAGAAATTCACCAAAATCCCATTAAGAATCCCTTAGGAACCACCTAGCAACACCCTTACATTATGACGTCAAGTTTTGCAATAACCTTTTTGACGAAGTCTAAGCAACCACCCAGACATGCACTAAAAACCACTTGGAATCCCTTAGCAACGCCCTAGCATCATTACACCAAGTTTTGCATAAACCCTTTTGACCTGGGCTAGTAAGCAACCTTCTAGAGTAGAAACCACAGAGAAATGCACCAAAATCCCATTTAGAATCCCTTAGGAACCACCTAGCAACACCCTTACATCATGACGTCAAGTTTTGCAATAACCTTTTTGATGAAGTCTAAGCAACCACCCAGACATGCACTAAAAACCACTTGGAATCCCTGAGCAACCACATAGCAACGCCCTAGCATCATTACACCAAGTTTTGCATAAACCCTTTTGACCTGGGCTAGTAAGCAACCTTCTAGAGTAGAAACCACAGAGAAAAGCACCAAAATCCCATTTAGAATCCCTTAGGAACCACCTAGCAACACCCTTACATCATGATGTCAAGTTTTGCATGAACCTTTTTGAGCTAGTCTAGTAAGCAACTGCCCATAAATGCACTAAAAACCACTCAGAATCCCTTAGTAACCACATAGCAACACCCTAGCATCATTACACCAAGTTTTGCATAAACCCTTTTGACCTGGGCTAGTAAGCAACCTTCTAGAGTAGAAACCACAGAGAAATGCACCAAAATCCCATTTAGAATCCCTTAGGAACCACCTAGCAACACCCTTACATCATGACGTCAAGTTTTGCAATAACCTTTTTGATGAAGTCTAAGCAACCACCCAGACATGCACTAAAAACCACTTGGAATCCCTGAGCAACCACATAGCAACGCCCTAGCATCATTACACCAAGTTTTGCATAAACCCTTTTGACCTGGGCTAGTAAGCAACCTTCTAGAGTAGAAACCACAGAGAAATGCACCAAAATCCCATTTAGAATCCCTTAGGAACCACCTAGCAACACCCTTACATCATGATGTCAAGTTTTGCATGAACCTTTTTGAGCTAGTCTAGTAAGCAACTGCCCATAAATGCACTAAAAACCACTCAGAATCCCTTAGCAACCACATAGCAACACCCTAGCATCATTACACCAAGTTTTGCATAAACCCTTTTGACCTGGGCTAGTAAGCAACCTTCTAGAGTAGAAACCACAGAGAAATGCACCAAAATCCCATTTAGAATCCCTTAGGAACCACCTAGCAACACCCTTACATCATGACGTCAAGTTTTGCAATAACCTTTTTGATGAAGTCTAAGCAACCACCCAGACATGCACTAAAAACCACTTGGAATCCCTGAGCAACCACATAGCAACGCCCTAGCATCATTACACCAAGTTTTGCATAAACCCTTTTGACCTGGGCTAGTAAGCAACCTTCTAGAGTAGAAACCACAGAGAAATGCACCAAAATCCCATTTAGAATCCCTTAGGAACCACCTAGCAACACCCTTACATCATGATGTCAAGTTTTGCATGAACCTTTTTGAGCTAGTCTAGTAAGCAACTGCCCATAAATGCACTAAAAACCACTCAGAATCCCTTAGCAACCACATAGCAACACCCTAGCATCAATACATCAAGTTTTGCATAAACCCTTTTGACCTGAGCTACTAAGCAATCATCTAGAGTAGAAACCACCAAGAAATGCACCAAAATCCCATTTAGAATCCCTTAGGAAACGCCTAGCAACACCCTAGCATCATGGCATCTAGTTTTGCATGAACCTTTTTGACCTAGTCTTTTAAACAACCGACCAGAAATGCACTGAGAAACACTCAGAATCCCTTAGCAACCACATAGCAACACCCTAGCTTCAATTCACAGAGAAATGCAGTAGAAACGCTCATAATCCCTTAGTAACCACATAGCTACACCCTAGCATCATTACATTAAGTTTTGCATAAACCTTTTTGACCAGGGCTAGTAAGCAATCATCTAGCAACCATATAGAAATGCACTATATCCACTAACAATTCCCATAGCAATCATATAGCAACACCCTAGTCTAGCCTCATGACATCAAGTTTTGTTTGAACCCACACAGCAACATGATAAACATCACTAAGAACCTTAGCAACCAAATACAATGTCCTATCAGTTTTGAAATGACATGTTTCACTCACAATTTCCAAAAAGTAAACATGTAGACCTTCATCCAAAAGGATGGATAGTTCATCCAAAAAAATTTCCATCATCAGGTGAGTAACCTTCAAGTTGCTCCAAACCTGTTCGAATTTCTTTCTTCTGCTGAAAACAGAAGATTATAAGGAGCCCCTAAAGGGACATGGTGAAGGAAAAAATATGAGATGGAAGAAAAAAATATTTGTCAATTGCTTTACATTCTCTCACAAATGTTTTGCATTCCCCAGAGAAACTTTGCCCACTCTCTCAAAAATGTTAGCATTCCGCCGAGAAAATTTCAGTTCACTCACAAAGAGCTGAAAAGGTTTTGTGAGCGAACGCAAAGTTTCTCAGGGGTGTTTTTTCCACTACTTTAGGGGTTCTGTAAGAAGATATTTTGAGGAATGTCAGGAACCAATGGGGTCCATCAACTGTTTGGTAAACAACATTCTTCAAAATATCTTTTGTGTTCAGCAGAAGAAAGAATTTAATATAGGTTTGGAACCACTTGAGGGTGAGAAAGTTATGACAGCATTTTCATTTTTGGGTAAACTATCCCTTTAATTCTTGGTGCCAGTAGTGGGGCAGAAATGACACTTCACCCTTGACCTACCTTTGAACTCAAAAAGCATCATATCAAATATTGCAAATCCAGTTGAGTGAGTCTCACCAGTATTTCTCTGGCACAGGTATTTCAACTGTTCGGCTCCAGGGGTCCAGGCCTGTGGAGTGCCCCCTTCATGCTGTGTAGATCCTCTAGAGAACGGGACGGTGTGGAACACCCAGTGTGGAGTGGGAGCCCAACAGCTGGACGAGTTCTCCGCTCAGAGCGTGATCTTCCTGGGCGGCTGTTTGGGCAGCATCTCCCGCTGGATTGAGCACAACGGCAAAGTGATTGTCACAGTAGTCATAATTCTGCTGGGGGTCCAGATTCTCACTCTGTTCATAACGACACATCTGCTGCAGAAGATACGGTGGAACAGAGCTCAGCATGATGTGTACTTACAATCACTGCAATAAATGGACTCAGATGTTTTTAATAACAGGATATTGTGCTATAGGGATTCTGAACCAGCAAGGATTTAATGAATTCATTGCATCTGGCATCTGGAGATGTTAAGCTGTTTATTCTGGAGACAAATAGTCTAGGAATTTTATGATAGCACGTAAAATCTTAAAGGCATTCCAATGGTTTTCATTGTTTGTAAATGTTTTCATAAAATACCTATTCTTTGTTGGTAGTTGTTTAAATGACCAAATCATACCTTACGCACATAGTGAGCAGCTTCTACCTTCGTAGGCTTTTTGAATATTATATCACATTTTATAATGTACTAAGGCACAATTCGTAACGTAAGACTGGGGTGAGCTAAGCCGTTCTATAGTGAACATTATCAGGTTAATATCAATAAATAACAATATATAGCGTATAGTGTCTCTTTAATATGTCGTGACAGATCACTGTAGATCCTTCAATCGGCTCGTGAACCGATCATCTCTTCATACTAGTTCATTTATAGCATCAAATAAACATGAATGAACATCAGAAGGAATGTTGTTTCAAGCGCGGAAAGACATGAGTACACACAATTTTTCAAGTTCAAGTTCACCAAAGTTAATCTACTAACTCCCCTGACTGCTTTATCAGACAAAATGGCGGATTCGGGTTATGATTGGTTAGATCGCATGTCAATCAAACTGCCGATGAAGGGTCAATTGTTGACAAATGAAGCGTACAAGCTTAGAGTTCTTGTTTATTTTGTACAATATAAAACATTTAACGTGTGTTTAAGTATAGGTTTGATTTAATAAAATTATTTTACATTTATGATTCTTTATCTAAGGCTCTACATTGTTAACTTGTTAGTTAATGTGTCGAGAACAGCAGGTACGCGCAACGCTTGCGGAAGATCGCGAGAGCGTATGCGCCAAATGTTTCTAACCGTAACTATTTCTTAACTTAAAAAGAGACCTGACTTCTTCTGAAAACTTGACATCACATACTTTCAAATTCACATTCAAAAGTTATATTAAATTCAGTAATCTCGTCAATCATTGGATTATTTCACCGGTTCATAACAATTTACCTGAGGATCGACACATCCGGTTTAATAGCGCGGACATTTGAACGAAACTCTATCGCCCCCTTGAGTACTGGTTTGTTACAGCTAAAATAATGAAAAGTACGTGTACAACTCGACCGTGAGTTGGCCTAGACCTGTATTTATATTTAAAGTGTGTTTCTTACTGTGGCCCAGTAGTGCACAACGAAATTTAAAAAGCAAACATAAGTTCACAACACAACGGAATCACCACAACACAACGAAATAAAGCCACAACGGAAATGCTCTCGGTGCTCATTAAAGTTAAGAGTTCCTTGCCACTGTTCTAAGAGTCCAGAGTCTTACAATACCATGATTAGTTTTAAATATGTAAACATATCGACATGAAATATTAATTAAAAATCACATTTGTGCACAATACCTTCATATTTATTCCTGTGAATGATTCGACGCGCCACCAGAGGGAACGTCTGCCAATTCCACCAAATGGTTAAAACGTATAATTTGATTCATTAAAATTACTTTTAACATTTAAAATCAGACATGTTCAAATTCCAAAGCTTGTAGGTTTCTATTGGTAAGACTGACTCATATTTTGACAATACATACAGGGAGGTATTATTTCACCTGCAGTAAGTCAGTCGTACTAATAGGAAACTACTACAAGCATTGGAACATGAAAAAACCCTTTAAGTGAATTACACTAAAAATAAATAAATGAATTATATATATATATATATATATATATATATAAGCTAATTGTGTAGTGTACATAAAATAAATAAATAATTTGTATATAATATATTATTTATTTATTTTTATTAAATCAAATCTATACTTAAACACACGTTAAATGTTTTATATTGTACAAAATAAAGCAAACTCAAAGCACATTCACATGTACGCTTCATTTGTAAATAATCCTGTAAATAATTGTTTAATGTAAGTACATGAAGGGAGGTATTGACAAATGTCACCTGTAGTAAGTCAGTCTTACCAACAGGAACTAACAAGCTTTGGAATTTGAACATGTGTTAAAACAAAGTCATTGTAATGAATAAAAAGTATTCGTTTTAACCACTTGGCGGAATTGGCAGACGTTCCCTTCATCAAACGCTGTGGTGGCGCGTCGAATCATTCACAGGAATAAATATGAAGGTATTGTGCACAAATGTGATTTTGAATTAATATTTCATGTCGATATACAATGTTTACATATTTAAAACTAATCATGGTATTGTAAGACTCTGGACTCTAGAACAGTTAAGGAACTCTTAACTTTACTGGGCACTGAGAGCATTTCCGTTGTGGCTTTATTTCGTTGTGTTGTGGCTTTATTTCGTTGTGTTGCGGCTTGTTTCCGTTGTGTTGCGGCTTTATTTTGTTGTGTTGCAGCTTGTTTCCGTTGTGTTGTGGCTTGTTTCTGTTGTGTTGTGGCTTGTTTCCGTTGTATTGTGGCTTTATTTCGTTGTGTTGCGGCTTTATTTCGTTGTGTTGCGGCTTGTTTCCGTTGTGTTGTGGCTTTATTTCGTTGTGTTGCGGCTTGTTTCCGTTGTGTTGTGGCTTTATTTTGTTGTGTTGCAGCTTGTTTCCGTTGTGTTGTGGCTTAATTTCGTTGTGTTGCGGCTTGTTTCCGTTGTGTTGCGGCTTTATTTCGTTGTGTTGCGGCTTGTTTCCGTTGTGTTGTGGCTTGTTTCCATTGTGTTGTGGCTTTATTTCGTTGTGTTGCGGCTTTATTTCGTTGTGTTGCAGCTTGTTTCTGTTGTGTTGTGGCTTGTTTCCGTTGTGTTGTGGCTTTATTTCGTTGTGTTGCAGCTTGTTTCTGTTGTGTTGTGGCTTGTTTCCGTTGTGTTGTGGCTTTATTTTGTTGTGTTGCAGCTTGTTTCCGTTGTGTTGTGGCTTTATTTCGTTGTGTTGTGGCTTTATTTCGTTGTGTTGCAGCTTGTTTCCGTTGTGTTGTGGCTTTATTTCGTTGTGTTGCAGCTTGTTTCCGTTGTGTTGTGGCTTTATTTCGTTGTGTTGCGGCTTTATTTTGTTGTGTTGCATCTTGTTTCCGTTGTGTTGTGGCTTTATTTCGTTGTGTTGTGAACTTATGTTTGCTTTTTAAATTTCGTTGTGTTGTGCACTACTGGGCCACCGTAGGTTTCTGCACTATAGCATTAATAACTATATAACCTCTAGTTATGTAATTGAATTACAGATAGACCCTGAAATATTTTAAATGGTGATTGAAGTGTTATTCAAAAATGTGAAACCACATCTTGCTTTTTGGCTCTATGTTAATGTCTCAGTTTGTATTTGACCAGAAGTCAAGGAACTACTCAGACAGATGTTGAAAAGTATGAAAATAATCAAGCTTTATTTGATGTCAAAACCCTTTCTGTGCTGTCGGGAATGAGTCGGACCCATTCTCGTATGGTTCTCCAGCATCATAAGGCCAATAAACTGGGCCGGGCTCTCACAGAGAGCTGCTCCCAGTACTCGCGCTATGGGCAGATGCCGAGACCCCACAGCACCCAAACTCATTTTTGTACAAGACACAAATTTTGCAACTTGACAAAATGAAAACATAAACATCCGTCATTAAAAATATCCAGCTGCTGCTACATTTTGTACACTGATGTTTGCAGAGTGATGTGGAAGTAAAAGCAAGAAGTGACACCTAAAATGCAGTGTATGTGTCAATATGACAACACTAATATGTAAAATAATTAAGTAAAAAAGAGGAATAAGAAAGGAGTGAAATCTAATTCTACAGGAAATGTCAGGTTGAAGAGGTAGATTAACTAATTCCAGTTAGTTACTTACAAATGGTGTTGTAAATTGTCCATAAACGACTAACCAAACTTCTACTGAATTGCTAATATGAATATTTAAATGACGTATTAAGGTGCAGGATGTTGTCATGATTATCCACTGGTTGCTGATTCAGTGAGATGCGGGAACAGGAAGTGACATCATATAATGCCGTACTGGGCCAGCTCGTGTAACTCCAGGTGACTGTATGCCTCCCACGGACAGATCACGTTAAAGTCTGTGAGAGAGAATATGATTACACATGCACAAAATCTCAAAGTCTCGAATGACTTGAGTATATAATATTTAATAATACTTTTTGACTTAAAATTACATACCAGTTCCCAACCCTTCCATTCCAGGAATTTCTTCACCAAATCTGAGAAGAACAACATTAATATTAAGACAGATGCAACATGCAGATTCATCCAGATTCATCAAACTGAAGGCATTAATAGTAGTTGTACCCAATGACACCCTTTTTGGGGGGTTTGCTCTTGAACTGCCGTGTTGACCTCTGTTTGAACTTGGGCTGGCCACTGCCGGGTGCCATGGCACGTGTCGCACCCTTGCTGCTCGCTTTAGCCTTTGGGGTCTCCATAACCACAATGGAAATCAATGGCAGGTACTGTGCACTGATTTGATGATGATCGGTAAAAGATTGAGGGGATGAGACAAGAATATTGATTAGATATTTTGATTAGCATTAAAAAAATTGGCAAATAAACTAGCAAAACCTTCTGTTATTCCTGTGCACTGTAAAAAAAAATTGTTTAACTTAGTAAGCAAGTTACCTGGTTGCCTTAAAATTTTGAGTTCATTAAATTTAAAAATTTGAGTTAATACAATGAAGGCGATTGGTTTAATCAGCAGAAAGTCAAAATATTATGTTATCTGAACCACATTAATTATCTAAGTTAATTTGACAAAAGAAAAAATGTGGTAACAAATCATGAAAATAATTTTTTACAGTGTAGAAGCAATATTATTTATATAGCACACTTCATACTCAATAATACAAAAAAACTAATAAAAACATACATATGACACATATGTTCATTTAAAATAGTTTAAGTAATTAAAATGAATAAAGATGAAGAAAATGTTAAATATCTAAATATAATAAAAAGTAAAGAATATATAGGTATGAAAAAATAAAAATGCAAATCTATCTTTCTATCTATCTTTGCATTTCAACTGAAGTTTAATAGAGATTAAAGATTCATATTCTTATAACCCAAATGGGAATTGGACACAGTTTACCCTATAGATAACCTATAGGTCACCTGTTCGACCAGATGAATGGACCATGTATAATAATAATCATAAGTCCCTGGGCTGTCATGCTGAATGTGATAATGAATGAGGTTCATTTAATCCCCTTTACAATGATCAAGCCCCCTCTAATCTGCTGTCCAGAGGGTTTCTCAATTAATCTCATTAGATGAAGGTCAGCGCACATAAGCAGAATTTGACTGATGTCAAATTCTTCCTTTTATAAGCTGAAGCACTTAAGAGTTCATTACTTTAGTTTACTGTGCTGTGATACAGGATATGAGTTCAAAACATCACTTGCATCACATTATTTTCTCTGCTGCAGTTAAGGCAATATATATATATATATATATATATATATGTAGGTAGCACTTTATTTTACAGTCCTGTTCCCCATATACACTATGTATACTATGTATAATTGCAAGAACTGGGTAATAACTAGGTAGTCGTTTCGTTATGTTATCCAGTACTTTAGGTAAGTACACTGTAAGTACATGTAAGTGCAGGTACTGTAAAATAAAGTGCAACTGTAATAACTATAAAATATGCATAAGTACATGCAAATAAACCTAAACCAAACCCTCACTCCAACCCTAAACCTACAGTAAGTACATGGAATTAATTGTTAATAATCAGTGCTTAAATGTATAATTACACTGTAAAACTGACACCTTAATATAAAGTGTAACCATATAGTGATAGTTCCCATTGACATCTTAAATACTTAAGTATCTTTTGTCACTAAATTTTCTTCGTCATTTTTGCTCAATGTTTTTTTAAATCTCTGTTTTGGTAACTCTAGTCGATGTATAAACTCAGTTGTCTTCAAGTTCACATAGGTGTAGTTTATAATAAACGCAGAGTTTTTCAATCCTGGACCTGTGGAACCACACACATTAAACACACCTGATTCAGATCATCAGCCTGTTAGGACACAGCTACATGAACTGAAATGAGTGAGTCAGATAAGAGAGACATACAAAATGTGTAGAGTGGTGGTTCCCCAGGACCAGAATCGAAAACCACTGCATTAAAGGATCGTTCACACAGTCAAACAGTTTCAGGAGGGCCACTTTCCAGCACAGTTTGGCTCCAACACCAATTAAACAGACCTGAACTAGCTAATTAAAGTCTTCAAGATTACTAGAAACTTCCAGGCAGGGACCAGCTGCCAAAACATAAGTTAGTAAGACTGTCTTAAGAACTAGTCCATGGATGGGCAACGTCAGTCCTGGAGTGATGCTGTATGACATTAGCTCTCAAAGGAACTGAGTTTGACACCCCTGGTTCACACCAAGAACAATAATGACTATAGCTATAGCTATATTAGCATCCACACCAACCGACAATAACATTCTTTTTATTGTAAGGTGTTCTTGTGATGTCTTTCTTTAAAATCAATGCCACAACAATGACATTCAGGTGTTTTAGCTGATTACAAATTATTTTTGTTGTTGCTATATTACATATTAATATATATCAATATATGGCAACACATATAACTCATATTAGTATAGCCATTAGCTAGAACTGAAACTTTCACATAACTAAAACATTACAAATCTTTCCCCATTCTAGATGTTGTGCTGTGTTTCTAAACCAGATGTACTCACCTGCTGGTCTTTCGTCTGTGTGTTGAGGTGGTCAGGACTCAGCTCTCTGTCAAAACACGTGCTCATATCAGCTCTTATATAGTTCTGAGCATCATAAGATGATTATTCCTGCACATGATGGCCCTTCCTCTTTCCAAAACACTACAGCTGTCATCAACCCTTAAAAGGTTCGATGAGGCAACATCCACAGATATGAGATTAATCCTATTTGTTTTCCATAGTTCATGCAATATTAAATTAGACAGAGGGTTGGCTCATTTTAATTAGGGGCTTTTATTTCTTTTTGCTTCAGGGTGTGTTTATTTTTACATTTTATATTACGTATACTTTTAGTCCAATTTCTCATTTGTTGGATATTTTTAGAAAACACTTTACATATTATATTATCAGTGTAATAATTTGACTGAAAACAATTGTGAATTAGAATAATTCAATAGAACATTGCATAAAATATCTGTCAAGATATTCCATTGCATTGAAGATATTTCGGTAACACTTTACAATAAGGTTCATTAGTTAACAACATTAGTTAACATGAACTAATAATGAACCGCACTTATACAGCATTTATTAATCTTTGTTAATGTTAATTTCAACATGTACTAATACATCCCTAAAATCTTGTTAACATTAGTTAATGCACTGTGGACTAACATTAACAAACAACGAACAATTGTGTTTTCATTAACTAACGTTAACAAAGATTAGTAAATACAGTAACAAATGTATTGCTCATGGTTGGTTCACTTTAGTAAATACAATAACTAATGTTTAACTAATGAACCTTATTGTAAAGTGTTACCGATATTTCTTTAAAATGGATAAACAGGCCTGCAGGAGTCACATCACCAATTTTGTTTATGCTCACAGAACTGTCAGCAGCTCATGTATTCACACACATGACGCATCCGGCGTGATGATCCTGTTCTTCTACTTATGCAACAGTATTTCTGAATCACCTGTCCAGGCGTCCCGTGTGTGCTGTGAGTCCTGGCTTCAGTTTGATCAGCAGTCTGTCAGATAATCTCCACATGTCCATCCATTCAGAGAAAAGATTAACATCTCCAACCTGAGCGAAGACACACAACACTAACTCAAGGATCAGTATCATTCCCTTCTAAACTTACACAGCCAAAAATGTCATAAAGTCTGTTTATGAACACCACATCAAAGCAGGCAATTAATTTTATGAGCTATTCTATTTCATGATACAATGATACAGAATAATTAGTGTTTGCAAGGCAGACATATTACTTGTACTTGAGCAATAAAATGACAAAAAAAAAAGGAAAAATAACGAAGCAGGGTCAAAACCATATTGTCCCGGTACGCTTGCTTTAGAGAAGCGCATGACGTAGGAGTTGAGAAACCAAAATAGTCTTTATTATAAGAAGCTCTCAATTAAGAGGAAGGTGGTGGAGCCCTGGGCGCAGGCGGTGAGCAGATGGAACAGGGCGACACTGCTGGTCCTGGAAACTGCGACGGAGCCAGAGCAATGACCATCTGAGGGGGAACCAGGGTACCAGAGGGCTGAGGTGGAGCCAGAGCGACTAACGGCCGAGGTGGAGCCGGAGGGAGAGCAGAGCCATACGGAGCCATTGGAGTGGAGAAACGGAGTGCAGGGGGTGGCTTGCAAATCCGTGGCATAGACGAGGCGATGTCCAACCAAGGTGGAGCCGGAGGATCGAGGGAGCCCGGTGGAGCCGTAAGGTCAATGGTTCCAGGTGGAGCCAACGGAGGAAAGAGCTAAGGTGGAGTGTCGGGAACAGTGGCTGGAGGCAGAGCAAGATGATCTACTCGCCTGCTAGGGGCTTGATTGGCGGAAAAGTGGGCGGGGGTACCTATTCATTCCCTGGAGATCCATGAGGACTCCCACAATGAAGGACAATGTTGCTGGCTCAAACACCTGATCAGACATCTTGTGAGGCTCAGGCTTCAGGGCGATTGCTTGCTCTGCCTTACTTTCCTGTGTGGGCTCATGCATTGTGGCATATTCTGGCACATCCAGGGTGATGGCTTGCTGGGTTCAAGGTCATGGGGACCGTTTTGGAAACCCCTCTGTGCTGGATCATCCAGTCCAAATACTCCAGCTACAGCCTTTGTTCTGGGAGGAGTAGGAAATGCAATGCTGATAAGATTTGTTTTTGTTTTTACTCAATCTGAGTGTCCAGTCTTCTGTCACAGTACGCTGGCTGTAGAGAAGCGCACAGCGCAGGAGATGAGAAACCAAAATACTAGAACAAACATTTTGGTTCCCCAAAGAACTGTTTAGTGATCTGTTCTTAAAGGAGTTATAGGCCTATGTAAGAATTTTCATGTATTATGTTAGTATTCTTTATTGTATCAGTATTTTTATTGCCAATGTGTGAACAGCTTGTAACAAAACTTAAAAAAAGAGACCTTCCCTGACTTCCTAGTTTGTCTGTAGATTGTTTTTGATTTGAAGCACTCGGGATGTTTTTGCCTGGAAAATCAAAAGGATGTGAGGTTTAAGCAAGGTCCTGAGAACATTTGAATGCTCATACAATGTTCAGGATAATGCCGAAGGCCATTCTGTACTGTAATGTCAGTGTGTCATGCAAAGAAAAGGCATTAAAAACAATAGTCTCACATAGCCAGAACTATACAGTGTAATTATAACAGTGTAATTTTAAATACCTCATCTGTCGACATGATGCCAGTGAATCGCAGAGCTGGTTCAAACATCCATCTCTCAATGATCAGATGCTTTCTTAACTGCTACTTTCTCAATGCTTGCATTTTTGTTGTGTGTTTATTTTGCTTTTGAGAGGCCGTCTGCTGGAAGCTAGTTGTTATAGTTAATAGAGTTTTAAATATTTAATAATCTAATGAAACTTTTTCAACCATAAAGAACCTTTTTGTGGAATGGAAAGGTTCCATTGATGTTAAAGGTTCTTCGTGGAACCATCAATGCCAATAAAGATTTTAAAAATTATTGTGTAGCAACAGCTCAGCACACTGTAGTGCGGAGAACCTAAAGGGACATTGTGGTGGAATCGTGGGATGGGAGGTAAAATTATTTAAATAATTTTGTGTTCTCTCAAAAAACTTTGCATTTGCTTGCAAAGAACACAAAAGTTTTGCAAGGGAACGCAAAGGTTTTGCAAGCAAATACAGTACTCAGTACAGTACTCATAAAAGAGTAAGCAAAAACCTGGATGACCTACTACTTCCAGTGAGATCCTGAAGTGAGCCTACGATGGACACTTTACTATCCCATATGAGGTCACAGGATTTATGAATGGTAGTGGAGCAACGTAACTGACGCTGTAGGACACATGATAAAGACAGCAATGCGAGTATGTTCGGATTACATTAATACACACATTCATACTATGAAAAAAATACTTTTTTAGCGGTCACAAGTAATTACTTATTCAAAATAAGTACCTGCTTTCATTATGCTATTTTGGACACAGCTCATGTCCCTCAAGGAGCTCCGTAGAATTTATTTACATGTACAGTAACTCTATAGTTGGCTTACTGAGATGCTTAAACTTATTGACTTGTTGACTCTGAGCTTTAACTCTACAAACTTACCCTGAAGGAATGTTCATACGAGCCAAAACTACGGAAGCCTCAATCTATCTATCTATTACAACTACTTAAAGTTACTTCAGAATTGAAACCTTCTGACTTATATCTACTTTAAACGTTTGTCTTGACTTTTCAATCTAGTTTATTACTGTGTTGCATCACATGTTACATTACAGAGTCTGAGATTAAAATACATTGAGAGAGGAAAGAAAAAGCTTTTGCGTTTCCCAGAGAAACTTTACGTTCTCTCACAAAAATATTACGTACCACCAAGAAACTTTGCATTCGCTCACAAAAGCACTGAAATACAGTTTTTACTCAGCATTTTTTATCATCACCATGAACCTTAAGGGGCTCCATAGAAACATAAATCAACGATGCACAATCATAAACTGAAAATGAATGTATATTCAGCACACACCGTGTTCAGTGTTGATAACAATGAGATTAATGTGACCCGAGCTGAAGCTTTAATCCACTGTCTACAGGTGGGGCTTGAAAATATCTCTATAAAAATTGTTATGGACCATATTCTTAGGATTATCAGTATCTAAAAGACACGTATTTGATTTGTTAAAATATGGACCAGGCTACATTAATAGGCATTTAAAAATCTTTATAAATTATGTTAAGAAATAGTAGTGCTAAATAAGCAATTTCTTCATTGTAAACACGGATAAGCAAAGAGTTTTCTTTGACTTGATCCCAGACGCAGATGGATTTAAACGAGCAAGAGTTTTCCAATTAAAGGCAGTTAGCGTCACCGTGTGGCAAGAATATAAATAACACAATGTTCGTTTGAGTTTTATAAAATAGAAGATAATTTAATCTTTATTGTGTATTTTACCATCACATTTAATACATACATAATAAAAACATTTAATGTAAAATTTACATGCTCAAGTAAGTAAACTTAATTAAGATCAAAAACTTACATAGTAAGTAACCTGTTGCCTTGAGGACATTTATTATACAAATTTAGTAATTGAATCACCTACACAGAACATTGTACAGATATTTTGATTTGGACTTGTTTATTGAATAAAATCATCAACTTGTTACTTTTGTATTATCATCAGTTTAAGAAGTCAAAGATAAAAACATGTGGCTTTTCAGCTAATTGAGAAGTTCCTGGCCAGGATAAGCTGGAAACAGAGTTTATTACTTCATTATGATGAATTAAAAATGTGAAACCACAACAATTAATACAGAAATTATTGCTCACACATTTTCAGGTTGATACATCAAATGCTTAATATTATATTCACACTGAATCATTTTACATATTTCCAAACAAGTTAAGTCTAAGGACACCAATTCTGATCTCAGATGATCAGTGGAGATTTGACACTGAACTAAACTAAACTAAACTAAGTTTCTCATGAAAAGACTGGCCTGACGTCTGACCACTGCTAAATCCCACTCAGTTTGCTCCATCACCTGAACTTCATCACCATAAAGATCATTTTCATCAAATTTGTCATTTTGCCTCCATCTTTACCTTCTTATGGTGCAGTGTTGTCATTTATCACTTCTTCCTCAACTTCAGGCCCAGTGAGACGTGAATTAGCTGAATCAGCGTCCAGAGTCACATTCACTGTTGAAATATTGAACATTCTGCTTCACAGAAGGGTATTTAATGAAATATTAATCTATTTTTATAGTATCTTTCCAGGAATCCTGGTAACTTTACAGCATTATATCTACTTAAAAGACTGTTGCATTAAGCTAAAATAATTTGATGTAACATTTGATCATCTGGGATCTGATTTGATTGCAGTTATCCAGTGATAGTTTGAATTCTACCAAACTCTCTAAGTATGGAAATAAATAATATTTGGCATAACATGAATTTGGGATGATAAATTATTGGACTCGAAAATTGTCATAAAGCATGAGTACTTTTTACTCACCCATGTCTGTTTCTACATGCGCAATCACTAAAAACAGAAAGAAAAGTCCACAATGTAAAAAATTATTTTCATGATTTGTTATCACATTTTTTCTTTTGTCAAATCAACTTAGATAATTAATGTGGTTCAGATAACATAATATTTTGAGTTTCTGTTGATTAAACCAATCAACTTCATTGTATTAACTCAATTTTTTAATTTCAATGAACTCAAAATTTTAAGGCAACCAGGCAACTTACTTTTTTAAGTTAAACCAACCATTCTTTTTTACAATGTATAACATCCAGCAAAAACCAAGAACAGTTTTCATATCTCATAAAAATGTATAAGGAATATGTGACCCTGGACCACAAAACCAGTCATGAGTCACACGGGTATATTTGTGGCGATAGCCAAGAATACATTGTATGGGTCAAAATTATCGATTTTTCTTTAATGGCAAAAATCATTAGGATATTAAGTAAAGATCATGTTCCATGAAGATATTTAGTAAATTTCCGTAATTATATCAGAAATGTATTTTTGTGAGTGGATATGCATTGCTAAGAACTTCAAAGGCAATTTTCTAAAAAAATTTATTTTTTTGCACCCTCATATTCCAGATTTTCAAATACTTGTATCCCGGTCAAACATTGTCCTATCCTAACAAACCATACATCAATGGAAATCTTATTTATTCATATGATGTATAATTCTCAATTTCAAAAAATTGACCCTTATGACTGGTTTTGTGGTCCAGGGTCACATATATGAATTCATATATGCACTGTGTATTATTTAATTGTTTTGTTGAATAGGAATGACAATCATTTAAAAAACCATATAAAACAAATTCACCTTTTGGCGTCTTCTGACTCTGTAAAAGTTCATCAAGTTCTAAAGAAAGGTCAGAATAAAAGCAAAAGAAAAGAATATTGAAACAATAGCATTTTTGATAAACAACTACTGCAAATGTCAAATATAAATTATTAGAATTTATAAGTGTTTATTATAGAATGTATTATCATCACAAATGTGCACATCTGCTAACTAAATAAATCATTTAAATACACATACATACAGTGTAAACTATTTATGTGAATCTCAATTGCCATAAAATCAAATCTATATCTTTAATATATAAATAATTAGACAGTGTGGGTTAATTGTTTTGCAGACCAAAGCAGAGTTAATTAAGGGATAATCCATAGATCCACAGATGATTTTAATGTATGACGTGGAGGCAAAGAACCACTCGATGAAAAACTGACCATGTTTTATTTTCCTGTTCTCAGTCTGTAGTAGATTGTGTTCTGAGAAAGTAAATCAGAATAAAGACGAGCAAACATCATTAAATAGATAACATCACTATGGAAGCTGATTTCTGCCAAGATGGAAAAAAATTAATAAATAAATATTGCACCTTTATATCTCGTAATTCAGAATTTCAGGTTCATCTCTCAGAATTGTGGGAAAAAAGTCTTAATTTTGAGATAAAATGTCACAATTTCCTTTCATATTTTTTCTTATATCATAGCAGAGACGGGCTTCCATATACAGTGGGTACGGAAAGTATTCAGACCCCCTTAAATTTTTCACTCTTTGTTAAATTGCAGCCATTTGCTAAAATCATTTAAGTATTTTTTTCCCTCATTAATGTACACACAGCACCCTGTAACGTATTGTATATGTTATACATATATGAGGCTAATAGGACATCTAGTGAGCATCTGATATAATGACATCCAGAGTCACGGGTCTATGTTTTGTTACTCTGTCTAAAGAACAGAACACACCCCATATTGACAGAAAAACACAATTCTTGACATTTTAGCAGATTTATTAGAAAAGAAAAACTGAAATATCACATGGTCCTAAGTATTCAGACCCTTTGCTCAGTATTTAGTAGAAGCGTCTTTTGATCTAATACAGCCATGAGTCTTTTGGGGAAAGATGCAACAAGTTTTTCACACCTGGATTTGGGGAACCTCTGCCATTCCTCCTTGCAGATCCTCTCCAGTTCTGTCAGGTTGGATGGTAAACGTTGGTGGACAGCCATTTTTAGGTCTCTCCAGAGATGCTCAGTTGGGTTTAAGTCAGGGCTCTGGCTGGGCCATTCAAGGACAGTCACGGAGTTGTTGTGAAGCCACTCCTTCGTTATTTTAGCTGTGTGCTTAGGGTCATTGTCTTGTTGGAAGGTAAACCTTCGGCCCAGTCTGAGGTCCTGAGCACTCTGGAGAAGGTTTTCGTTCAGGATATCCCTGTACTTGGCTGCATTCATCTTTCCCTCCATTGCAACCAGTCGTCCTGTCCCTGCAGCTGAAAAACACCCCCCAGCATGATGCTGCCACCACAATGCTTCACTGTTGGGACTGTATTGGACAGGGGATGAGCAGTGCCTGGTTTTCTCCACATGTACCACTTAGAATTAAGGCCAAAAAGTTCTATCTTGGTCTCATCAGACCAGAGAATCTTATTTCTCACCATCTTGGAGTCCTTCAGGTGTTTTTTAGCAAACTCCATGCGGGCTTTCATGTGTCTTGCACTGAGGAGAGGCTTCCGTCAGGCCACTCTGTCATAAAGCCCCGACTGGTTGAGGGCTGTAGTGATGGTTGACTTTCTACAACTTTCTCCCATCTCCCGACTGCATCTCTGGAGCTCAGCCACAGTGATCTTTGGGTTCTTCTTTACCTCTCTCATCAAGGCTCTTCTCCCCTGATAGCTCAGTTTGGCCGGACGGCCAGCTCTAGGAAGGGTTCTGGTCATCCCAAACGTCTTCCATTTAAGGATTATGGAGGCCACTGTGCTCTTTAGGAACCTTAAGTGCAGCAGAAATTTGTTTTGTAACCTTGGCCAGATCTGTGCCTTGCCACAATTCTGTCTCTGAGCTCTTCAGGCAGTTCCTTTGACCTCATGATTCTCATTTGCTCTGACATGCACTGTGAGCTGTAAGGTCTTATATAGACAGGTGTGTGGCTTTCCTAATCAAGTCCAATCAGTATAATCAAACACAGCTGGACTCACATGAAGGTGTAGAACCATCTCAAGGATGATCAGAAGAAATGAACAGCACCTGAGTTAAATATATGAGTGTCACAGCAAAGGACCATGTGATATTTCAGTATTTATTTTTTAATAAATCTGCAAAAATGTCAAGAATTCTGTGTTTTTCTGTCAATATGGGGTGCTGTGTGTACATTAATGAGGAAAAAATGAACTTAAATGATTTTAGCAAATGGCTGCAATATAACAAAGAGTGAAAAATTTAAGGGGGTCTGAATACTTTCCGTACCCACTGTAAAACACTGTGTAAATTAATTGCACTTCAGAGACTTGATTAATTGATTAATTCTGAAGCACCATTGGTGCCAAAACTTCTACTATCTACTGAGGCTCATGATGCTTTTGAGAAACGCAGCCCTGGTCACCAAATAATCATCTAAGATATACACTTTCCCTCATGAATACATATTTACTAAACTGATGAACTACAGTGCATCCAGAAAGTATTCACAGCGTTTCACTTTTTTTTTGTTACAGCCTTATTTGACAAGGGATTAAATTCATTATTTTCCTCAATATTCCACAAACAATACTAAAGTGGGCTGCCCAGCCAAACTGAGCAATTGGGGAAGAAGGGCCTCAGTCAGGGAGGTGACCAAGAACCTGACAGTCACTCTGACAGAGATCCAGTGTTTCTCTGTGGAGAGAGGAGAACCTTCCAGAAGAACAACCATCTCTGCAGCTTTCCATTAATCAGGCCTGTGTGGTAGAGTGGCCAGACGGAAGCCACTCCTCAGTAAAAGGCACATGACAGCCCACCTGAAGGAATTTCAGACCACGAGAAACAAAATTCTCTGGTCTGATGAAATAAAGATTGAACTCTTCAGCCTGAACAGCGAGCGTCATGTCTGGAGGAAACCAGGCACCGCTCATCACCTGCCCAATACCATCCCTAGTGAAGCATGGCAGCATCAAGTTGTGGGGATGTTTTTCAGCGGCAGGAACTGGGAGAGTCAGGATCAAGGGAAAGATGAATGCAGCAATGTACAGAGACATCCTTGATGAAAACCTGCTCCAGAGCGCTCTGGACCTCAGACTGGGGCAAAGGTTCATCTTCCAATAGGACAACGACCCTAAGCACACAAGGAGACAACTCCGTCGATGTCTTTGAGTGGCCCAGCCAGAGCCCAGACTTGAACCCAACTATCTCCGGAGAACATCTCTGGAGAGATCTGTGATTTTCAGAGATTTAAAAATGGCTGGCCAAGCTTGTAGCATCATACTCAAAAAGACTTGAGGCTGTAATTGGTGCCAAAGGCTGTGGATACTTATGTACATGTGATTTATTTTTATTTTTAATAAATTTGCAAAGATTTCAAACAAACTTCTTTCACATTGTCATTATGGGGTATTGTATGTAGAATTTTGCCAAAAATAATGAATTTAATCCATTTTGGAATAAGGCTGTAACATAAAATGTGAAAAAAGTGAAGCGCTGTTAATACTTTCTGGATGCACTGTATTTTGCTAATTAAAATAGACTTTAAATCAATTGATCACTTTGACCTTTAGAAACAAAAGACCATGCTCAACACTTTTAGTGGAGAAATGAGTAAAACACGTGACCCAAGCTCAAATACCTCTGAATTTATGAACGAACACAGTTATCAGTATTCCTGCAAAACCACTGAGCACAACTATAACTGAAACCAGAATGGCTGGTGTCCTCCAAAGATTAAACATGTTACCTGTAAAACAAAACATTGACTTACACTGAGCACATTGTGTCTCTTTTTGTTTGATTAGAAATAATTAATAATGTAAACAATGATACATTTGTATAGAACATACACAGCAATTACAGTACAGTACACATATACATAATGTAATGCACTGAACTGAAAATCAGTTTTTCTATCCAAAAAAGTCAAACTGTACACCAAAAGTGTCAGTACTTACTTGAGGTGATAATCAGTGTCTCCAGCATGTGATGTCTCAGTTTGACTCTGCAGTGAATCTTGCCACTGTGATATGCAATGACGGTGTGTTTCAGGTTGAATCCGTCTGTGTTTCTGTGTGTCTCTGTAGTTTCTGACCTCAATCTGACTCCTTCACTGTCCAGCCACTCAAGATCAGGTTCAGGGTTCCAACCTTCAGATTCACACTGTAGATGAAGTCCTCCAGTACTATCAAACCCATCTACAGTGATCACTGGAGGACTTCCTACAACTACAGACCAACATCAACAACATTCAGTGAGTGAACATGTCGTTTGCTTATAAACCTGTTTTTGTTTCAATATCACATTGTAAAAATGCTGGGTTATTTTTTTTTAACCCAAAGGTTTAGCCGGTTGGGTCATTTTATTGGGTTATATTTTATCATTTCTTCTCAGGTGCTGGGTGGATTTTGTGTAACTCAGTTGCTGGGTCAATTTTACTGACAATAAAATTATAATCACACACCTACCCAGTGCTAAAATCATTGCAAAGCTGGGTCTTTCAGATCCACTGATAAAAACCAATCTCCTGGGCAAATCTTTGAGAAGAGTTGTTGCAAAGTTAACATTCTGAACGACCGTCCTATCAGAGCGTGGTTCAGACATCTCAAATTGAGGATTGGCCTAAGGCCGTCTTTTTTTCTTTGGAAAGAGGAAGTAGTGGCTGTAAAACACTTGAACCTCGGCTAAGAGGACGTGAGTATCATTGTCCAAGACCGACATATGAAAGCATTGGGGGTGGGATGGTGGGGTGGCCTGTCTGAATAGCCTCATCTGATCATTTCCAAAACCTCATTTTGACACACCTGGTATGGCTGCCCATGCTTGGTTTCGGGTGGCAAGGGTTGGAGCGTCACGAGTGGCAGGTCACCATACTAGGGTGATGCTCGTAGGAGGTGGTCCGGTGATTGTGGGATTCTGGCTTCCCTCTGAACCGTGATGCATCAGAACTGATTTGACTGAGGCTCGGGCGTTTAGAGCTGTGGGGCGTCGTCTGATCTCAGGCTCTGCCATGGTTGAGGCTGAGCAGACATTGACAAAGGTTTGATGGGCTGCTGAGTCGACAAGAACTCTGGAAAGACTTCTTGAAACAGTGGGCCTGGACCACTCAGCAAGAAGTGGTGCGACAACTTCTGGGCTGTAGTGAAGCGTTCGGCAAAGCCATTCATCACGGAGCCCATGGGAGAAACTGGGGAGTCGAGGAAAACAGTTTTGTCTGCCTCATTGATCTCTGATAAGTTTGAGCACCACCAAACTGGCCATCATATGGCTGATCGCCTGGGCTGTTGACTTAGAAGAGTGTAAAACAGCTGGAATCATCCATAGTGTGAAGGTGTTTGGCTTGAAACACATGAAGAACCGCCATCGTGTGGAGAGCAGATCCAGCTTGGCAGGCCACAGAGTAGGCTCTGGCCATAAAGACAGACGTGGCCCTGTACGGCTTAGACGGGTGAACAGCCTCGGCCTTCCAGTGAGTGAAATATGCTCCATTAATCTCACTGGATAGTGATGGAGAAGTGTCATTCTCAGCTGCTGAGTGGTCAGTGCCGTTAATCCACTGCTGGGGCTTTGACCACTACGGGCAGGAAGGCTTTTTAGTCTTCTTCAGAGTCAGAGAGAAGATCATCTTCACGCTGAAGGAGAAAATTTCTGATGAAAATGGCATTCAGAGTGACTTACATAGGCTGAAATGCCATTTGTATGTGCAGGTGTACAGATGTTAACCAATCAGGCTTCAATATTCACAATATTCAGAGAAAAAGGTTTTACTCATAAGTGTCATTAACTGAGGCAATGCAGGTGAACTGTATCTAAAGGGAACTGTAATTTAGGGGATTCACTCCCGCATGTTTTTTAGTGTGTATGTGGCCTAAAACTCCATAAAACAGTTTTGAAAGTTTTGAGTTGGCAAAAATGACATGAATTAGAACCTTTATATAAAGTTTGTGCCATTGTAAATATTGCAAGTCTATTCCTCAGAGCCTTGTTTAAAACGTGTTAAATGCAATATGGCATCTAACCTACATAGAGTCTACACTGTTTTCCTATCAAATTATTACTGTAGAAACAGGGAAACATCTGAAGTTTCACATGATAGCTTTTTTTGTTTGTTGTTAAAATGTACATCGCAGCTAACGTCAGCTTGTAGCATTTACCGGATCTACACTCAAAGCGAACAACGTGCCTCCATTTGAAAGTTTCACCTCTTGCCAAGTGAATGTCGAGACCAGATGCTACATCGTTGTTGCAGTGTGAATGCAGTGTGAATGCAGCGTGAACGGCTCTGTTGACTATTGAGAGTGCTCTATTGATCCAGTGTGATGCCAGTTTTCTTCCCACAGATTCCCAGAGGCTTCTCTTGATGCTCCTGCCACTTTTTTGTTTTTGTTTTTAAGTGTTTTATGATTGTCAAAGACTGACTTGCCATTATATATCAATTGTCCCTGTCCTGTATTTATATATTAAAGATTTTAAAGTATTATTATTATTATCAAGTCACTTGACCCAGCACTGTCAAAAAACAACACAGCAAATGGGTTAATGTTTAAAACTCAGCAAGCGGGCTCAAAATAACTCGGGATGTGTTCTGTCCAGTATTTACCCAGCGCTTGCCGATGCTTGTTTTTAACTCAGCAATTACTCACCTTCAACTCTGACATCAACAGTGGCGTCATCATTACAGGATTTGGACTGAATAAAACACTTATAACGTCCTTCATCAGAGACTCGGACTGATGAGAGTTTGAGTGATGCGTTTCCTCTCTGTAGTTCTTGATGGATCAGTTTTGTTCTCTCTCTGTAGGACTGAATCTGATCTGTGTTTCTGTCTTCATGATCCTCATAGAGATGCACCAGTGAGTCTTTCTGATCAAGTCTAAACCACTCCACTCTCATGTCCACAACACTGATGTTGGGTTTGACTGAACAGGGCAGAATCACATCTTCACCAGCTACAGCAAATACAGGATCTGCAGGTCCCACTACTTCATACCGCTCTGTTACAAGAGAAAGAGAGCAGGTCTGAACATCAGGTGAAGTGTTTGTGTTCTACAAATTAGTTAAAATTCACATAGGAATTCTTATCTTCTTTCTCATTATAATACATGTCTAGTGTCCCATGTGACAATCTTGCACTGGAAACAACACAAGACTAAAAAAGCATGTTAAGCATCTGTTCTCCTTCCACACTTCAGCTCTGTATTCATTCAGCTGAGGATTCGTTCACTTCATTAAGCTAAAATCTTCGTTCACATCACTGCTGTTTGCACTTTTATGGATTGGATTATGTCTCATGGCTTTTTAATGTTTGATTTTTCATTCAGGAAGTCTATTATTTCTACAAGAAAATAAAACAATTCCGACTCGGGTCGATATTTGTTGCACATTTGTTTGTTTATTTGGTAAGCGTCTGTGTAATTCAGTGAACCAGTCAATATTGCTAAATGAATCCAGTTGGACAGTGACCAGCTCACTGCACATTGTCCCGTACACAAGTTACTCATTAAATCTCCTGCCCTCTTTCTTTTACACATGAACAAACACTTCAGCTCTTCAAATCATTACCTGATCTGGAATCAGCTCCAGTAATAATCAGGAGGGTCAAACAAATGAACTTCATCTCTGAAGGACTGTGAAGAAAACAAAACTTATCTCAGAAAACACAAAATTATGTATTAACATGAATCTTTTTTTTTGATACACACCCAGAAAATCGTAGTTAATCTATACACCTAATCCTATTTCTCAAATCTTCTCACCTTCACCTCAACATTGTTCTCAAGATGAAATGAGAGATCATACGGAGATCATTCCTGGTTTGGTTTTACTTGCTCATATCACTAAACAACTTGATAACACAGTCCCTCCCATCACACTATTAATAACCTCTGCTCCTGAACTCAACATGCTGTGACTGTAGGGTTTATACGTTGCATTTGTGGAGGGGTGTGATTTAACTGTGAAGGGCGTCCCAAATGAAAGTGAACATCAAAATCCTTCATGAAAGGTCTTTCCACAAATCCTTTGGCAAACGGTACATGCGATTGTCACTTCAAAAAAATATTTTTATTGTTTAAGCTTCTATTTTTTTAGTATCAAGCACGTCTGACAGGAGACTGTATATTACGACAGTCACGTGACGTTACATGATTTGACTGATTTGGATGTTACGTAGGAAGGGCGACACTTTAAAGGAAAAGAATGGAATGAAATATCATATTTTCATAATTGTTGGAAACAAATCAAAATTGAAAAAAATTCTATTAATCACAATTCCCTAGTCATTAAATCATCTTTGAGAGCAAGAGCGCCCCCTGGTGGTTTGGGACCCCTACCCAACTTGCTTACTTTGCCTATAGGAAACCCCTACAAATGGTGTCCCGTCCTGTAGTGTCCTTCAAGGGTCCAAAAATGCAGTTTGGAATTTGCTCAAAGTGTCTGAATTTTAAAGACGTGATGCTGCACTTTCATCTGGTGTGTGACGCCATTTTGGACTCTACTTTAAGACATGAACGTTTTCACTGTAAAATAGTCTTTAATTAACAGTTTAACTCACTTCTCTCCACAATAAACAGATACAGATATAGAACTATGTAAATTACGTTTTTCTTGTCCGTTGCTGGATCAAGTTTTTCATCATAATAATTATGATTCTAGAAGAAAACACACTGGCAGCAAACTGTTATAGAAACAAACAACTTTCACACACATAGTTGAACAAGTTAAAGAGGGAAAACTTTATCGTTTAACTGCACTGCACAAAGTGTTTTTTTCTAGTGTATTTACTTCAGCTGCTTATAGACAATATAAACAGTATATGACCCCTTTCAGGGGCAGCCAAAATGTAAAAAAAAACAAAATCAGTAAGAGACAGATATATCCGTATTTATTTACAAGTAAATCTTTATCATTGTCTTTGTGGATGTGTGTCTTCAGGCTTTGACTGGTTTATATCATTTGTGGAGGAGTGTGATGAAATTATTTAACATAAATTTGAAGGATGTCAGTAGATTTTAATTGGTGTTTATTAAAGCACACAGATCTCATGTAACATGCTAAATCTTTCATTCAAAACATGTTTGAGTTGTAAATGTTTCCTTGTATTTAATGGACTCAGAACACAAAGATACTTATTTAGTCCTTATGAGAGTTTGGCTGAAAAAAACAACTGTGTTGAACACAAAGACTGAAAACATCTCAACATTTTGTTTAAAAGAAAAATAAAAACAGTTGGAAAGACAGAAATTCTTTTTGGTGAAATATTTTCTTAAGACAAAATCAAATGAAATTAAATTAATAATAAAAAGGTATTTATGAATATATGACTACATGAATCAACTTAAACTAAAATATTCATCTGTTTTCAAAATATAATCAAAGTTTGAACATCCAGTAATTCTTTATATCCACATATTAGTGAAGTATGAAAACTATATGAAAGGACACAAATGACATTGTGGGAATGTTAGTGAGCAAAACATGTTACACAAATGAAAATGTCTTACATTCACATGTATAAAAAGGCATAATTTATATTTGTTTACAAAAGTAATTTCAATCATTTAAGCAGAAGAATTTAAATCAAAATGTTTTTTAAGATCATGAGAAACAAGAAATGACCCTATCAGGACAAACAGACTCAAACAGATGTTGGTGTTTGTTGACAGATGATGGTAAACGTCAATGAAGGAAAGTAAGGGATCAATGTAAACAGAAGAGATGGTGATGAATGGAGACGGATGTTGGAGTGAGACGTGAAGGAACTGAGCCGGTGAGTACAAGATCGCAGTGGAGATCGCTGGAGTGTCACATGATCATTGAGTATCGCAGGTGACAGACTGAATCCACAGTCGAGGTCAGAGAAAGAGTGACTGAAGTGTGTGATCTTACAGTGAAGATGAAGAGGTGATGATGATGGTCAGTGATCAGGTGACTGTGAAGATGAAGAGGTGATGATGATGGTCAGTGATCAGGTGACTGTGAACACTCAGTGCTGGTGAACCCGTCACACACTCTTGTTTGTCCACATGTTTGACTGATAGAGTTAATAATATTTAATGTTTATTGCTGTTACACTTTTTTATTGTATTTCCTTTCATTTCATTGATCATGTAAATTCATTCACTGAAGTCATTAGTAATTCTCACAGATAATTAGCGGTGTGTAGTTATCATTCCACATATACCCCAAACCAACAAATGGACAGAGTTTCACATTAAAACACTGATCAGAGAAAGTGTAGATATGAGACATGGACTCCACATCATAAAAAGAGACGAGTCTCTTCTCATAATCCACAAACACTCCGATCCTCTGGGGCTCCTCTCTCAGAGAAAGAAGGACATCTGAAGACTCACGAGCCCAATAATTCCCATGTCTCCGTCCCACAGTCCAGTATCCATTCAGAGGACTCAGACTGATCCAGCCCTTCCTGTTACTGGATTCTCTGGTCACTCCTAAATCCCACTGAGTTTGATTCTTCACCTGAACCTCATAGTAAAAACTCCCTGAGGAGAATCCGTCCTTCCCAAGAACACCAAGATAATCATTAAACCTGTTTTGTTCCTCATCTACTCCTGTCAGTTCTCTGTTTCCAGCTCTCACTTGTTTCCCATCTTCAGACACGATGAGACGTGGATGAGCAGAATCAGCATCCAGAAACACATTCACTGTTGAAAATATTGAACATTCTGCTTTACAGATGAACACATGATACAATAAACACAATTATTTAGTTTTTAATAGGAATCATGGCAACTTTACAACAAGATGAACAAAAATAAAAATACTGCATTAATTGTAAACTGTTTGAATGTTTTAACTTTGTACTTAAAACATTCATATATATAACATATGTTGCTATGTGCTCGCTAGGGTGTTCTGGATGGTTGCTAGGCAGTTGCTAGGGTGTTCTGGATGGTTGCTAGGCAGTTCCTAGGGTGTTCTGGATGGTTGCTAGGCAGTTGATATGCAGTTGCTGGATTATTCTGGTTGGTTACTAGGGTTTGCTATGTGTTTGCTAGGTTGTTGCTATGCAGTTGCTAGCGTACTCAGGCTGGTTGCTAGGTTGTTGCTATGCAGTTGCTAAGGTACTCAGACTGGTTATTAGGGAGTTGTTATGTGGTTGGTAGGGTATTCTGGGTGGTTGCTAGTCTATTGCCAGGCAGTTGCTATAGTATTATGGGTGGTTGCTAGGGTGTTCTGGGTGGTTGATATGGTGTTGCTAAGCAGCTGCTAGTTGTCACAGACGGTTACTATGGAGTTATTAGCATGTTCTTAGCATGTTTTAACACATCGCTGGGCACATTTTGAGTTGTTTTTATCATGTTTAATAATTAGTAGCTATTCACTGCTAGTGTGTGTAACAAGTGAATGAATTTGGGAAATTAAAATTATTAAAATAAATAATTGTCATTAACATGAATAGTTTTACTCACCCTTGTGTGTTCTTAAATGTGTGAACGCTAAAAACAGAAAGTGTGAAGTTATAAAGGGTTCATAACAGAATAAACATTTAGATCAATAATTTTAATCGATAGACTTTACACAGTTTATATATCTTATGATAAAACATAATGAATTGTTTACATATGAATTCACAGCAAATTCATTCATTGTTTTGCAAAATAACTAATAAAACATATAAACAAATTCCCCTTGTGTTATAATCTTCTTCTGACTTTTTAAAAGTTGATCCCGTTCTAAAGAAAATTCAGAAAAAGACGAGAAAATAACATTGAAATTATGTAATTTCTGTAACTCTGACAAACAAGTTATGATCATTTATTTGTTTATAGGATGTTAACATCACACAATCTGTGACTGAATAAATATACATTATTAAAACCAGACCCGAGATACACAAAACTAAATGAATACAGTCTGTTAATATTTTACTGCTGAAAACAGACTTTAAATGAATAATGAATTAATAACTTAATACACACAATCTCACCTTGTTTTATTCTCTTGTTCTCTTCCCGTAGTTCACGTTGTTCTGAAGAAAATTCATAATAAAGACGAGAGAAAACAAAATTCAGACAACAGAAGATTCAATTATAATATAAATTACAAAAACTACCAATTCCAGGACATCAGAAACACACAAAAGTAAGAATCTACAGAATGTCTGTTGATTAATTATTTAGCGGATGAAAACAGACTTGACATCAACACTGAATTAAATGATTTAATAAACACAGATTCCCCGTCTTGTATTCTGTTCTTCTCATTCCTTCAGTCCTTCGTTCCTTTTTCACGTGGTCGCCTCCGAAACAAATACATTACATTACTATTGACTGTATGTTCTATTATATTTAGGAATTATCATAATTATCAAAAAATATGTGCAATAAACATTAATGTTATGTCACTATGTCCTTTCTGACTAATCTTTTTAATACAAATATTAAATATGTTCAGCATTCATATAGGAAAATCATTTATTAGGCTTTTCTAGCTAAAAAACAAAACAAAAACTAAACTAAACTAAACTAAACTAAAACAATAACAATAACTATGAACTTGTTTGTAAGGAAGGTTGTGAATGGCTGTTGCATCACGTGAAAAAAGAACGAAGGACTCGAAAGACTCGAGATGAACTAATTATTTCTATTTCCTGAACAGAACCTGTGGGATGTTGGGCATGAGCGATCAACACAAAATGAACGAATCACTCTCTGAAACAACTCATTGTTCTCAAAATGAACGAATCATTCATGAACGACACGTCACTAATGACCAGCATCATCTGATGAGATTTTCTCTTGCAGTTTTGCCGAAACAAACATGCTTCATAAACACACAGTTCTGTCATGACAACTCTTATGATAACTGATATTGTATGGTAATGGATATGACTATGTTAATGTATTTGGTCTTGGCAGAATAGATCTGCTACGCTGCTGCTGCAGAGCAACAACTGAGACTTGCTACTCCAATACATTCACAGATATTTCTGTGAGCATGTGAGACATGCTGCTGCTGCTGCACATGTAACATATGAGAAATTAACAGGATCAACTAAATGCTGGATTTTCAAAAGTATATGAAGTTCGAGGCTCCATTGTAAAATGTCAGAAACCAAACAGTTCTCGCTCTCCATTGACTGCCATAGTGTTTATTTTTCCTACTATGCTAGTAAATTGAGATCTGTTTGGTTACTGACATTTTTCCAAATATCTTTCTTTGTGTTCAACAGAAGAATGAACTTCATACAGGTTTGGAACGACATGAGGGTCAGTAAATGATGGCAGAATTTTCATTTTTGGGTGAAATAGAGTTAAGGGAACAATTATTTTTAACAGTGAATATAGAGTGAGGCCTCTAGTAAAATTATTTTAAGTGTGGTTGCAGACCTTGAAACAGATCCTACTGTATTAAACTGCAATTTAAAATTCGAAATGTTCAACAAAGTTTTCATCTCAGATTGATATTAAACAACACACAATCATTTTAGATGTGGTGGAAATTAGATTGTTCATGACTTTCAGGATAGAAATTATATATATATATGATAAAAATTAGTAAAATGTAAAAAAAAGAAAACACAAAATAACAAGAAAACAAGAACTTTACCTCTGTATTTATGAGCAAACACAGCTATCAGTATTCCAGCAATCACAATGAGCGGAACAAAAACTGAAATCAGGATGACTGATGTCCTCCAAGAAGTAAACATGTTACCTGCAAAACAAAGTAATGAAGCACATCAACTCAAACATATTTTTTCAGGTGTTTACATAATGTTCAGTTCTCAATGTCACACAGAGTAAAATTTTATTACAAAATTCTATTATCAAGCTAATGCTGCAACTAACAAAGTTTTGTTCTAAGAACAAAGCATGCCCATATAAGGACTTCCTGCACATGCTTTCCTTACAGGTTTACATCACTCTGGTCAGACATGCTGCAGTTTAAAGACGCGCTCTCGTCTGATCCTCGATCAGTGCCAAACGTGCCGTTCTCACCAGTTCTCACAATAAACACCTCATCCAGACCTCTCCTGAACTAGCTGTACATACGCGTATATCTGCATTATTCACAGAAACAGATGAATATAATCACTGTATATAATGAAGTGTATTTGAGATTAAATTGTATTATTTAATCATTTTATGATATAATTTTACATATGGATTATATAATTCAATTAATGTAGCATAATTTAATACGATTCTAGTCTTGTTAGGATGAGATTTCAGATTTATAACTTCTTAACACTGTTATAAGGCCGTACGAGTGCTTTCAGCTGTTCCTATATTTTGTTGTAAACTTAGAATGATTTTTAGTATGTAATTTTTGGTAAATGGTGATTTGGTTTTTACGCACACTTCACGTGCAAATTTGTGCGTACACACACTTAGTGAATGAGACATAAATGTATTATTTCATTCAGATGAATTTAATAATTGGATGAACATTTTATGGTCCTACGCCTTCCACAGACGAAATATATTTATAAAAATACATTTAGACTGTTTAACACAGTGATTGCTATCAGGATATAAGGAGACTTACTCAGACTTACTTGAGCTGATAATCAGTGTCTCCAGCATGTGATGCTTCATTTTGACTTTGCAGTGAATCTTGTTGTTACTGTGATGTACAGTGACGGTGTGTTTCAGGCTGAATCCGTCAGTGTTTCTGTGTCTCTCTGTAGTTTCTGACCTCAATCTGACTCCTTCACTGTCCAGCCACTCAAGATCAGGTTCAGGGTTCCAACCTTCAGATTCACACTGTAGATGAAGTCCTCCTGTACTATCAAACCCATCTACAGTGATCACTGGAGGACTTCCTACAGCTACAGACCAACAAGAAGAACATTCTGTTGTTATTTCGTCAGTTTTTAGTTAGTTTATTTCATGCTGGTTTTCACTGGTTTCTCACCTTCAACTCTGACATCAACAGTGACATCATCATACGAGGATTTGGACTGAATAAAACACTTATAATGTCCTTCATCAGAGACTCGGACTGATGAGAGTTTGAGTGATGCGTTTCCTCTCTGTAGTTCTTGATGGATCAGTTTTGTTCTCTCTCTGTAGGACTGAATCTGACCTGTGTTTCTGTCTTCATGATCCTCATAGAGATGCACCAGTGAGTCTTCCTGATCAAGTCTAAACCACTCCACTCTCATGTCCACAACACTGATGTTGGGTTTGAGTGAACAGGGCAGAATCACATCTTCACCAGCTACAGCAAATACAGGATCTGCAGGTCCCACTACTTCAAACCGCTCTGTTACAAGAGAAAGAGAGCAGGTCTGAACTACACATCCTACAGGCTTTTACCCTGATGTTGTTCCAGAGAAACAGTCCTGTGCAAAAGTATGAAGTATTTTTCACTATGATGAATAAATTACCTGATCTTGAATCTGTAATTCCACTAACAAGTAGGAGAATCAAACAAATGAACTTCATCTCTGAGGAGACACAGATGCTAAATAGAAAACATGAAAAAAATTGAGAAAACATTAAAGAAAAGTGTCAGCATATGTGCTTTTTGCCTTAAAATACTACTTACTAAGTAGGGGTGGGCGATATACTGGTAGACACGATTAACCGGTAGAAATTTGTCAACTGGTAGAGTTTTTGGTGTCTCTATCCCGGTTATGCTCAAGTGACATTTCTGTGCTGCGCAGTAGGGCTGCACGATATATAGAAATTATCGAAATATTGCAAATGTACTTCAAGTCTTACATTGAAAACATTTCCACTGAGGAGCCAGAATGAAAGTTTTTCTGATGTCTTTTTTTTTTAACTGTTCTGCATGTCCGATATATATGCTCATAGAACCTCCGTACAAGGCTAAAAAAAAAAAAACAACAACTACGCCACGAATCCATCTATAGGCATAGTAAGCATCTGTAATTCACACATCTTTGGATTATGAGGGAAACCATGAAGGAAAGACTTTCTGGCTCAGCTGGGAGTCATACCAGAGACCTTCTTGCTGTGAGGAGACAGTGTTGCCACTTGTGCTGCCCTTAGATATAGACATAAGATACAGATAGTTATAGAATAATTATTAAAAAAAAAAAACTCTGTGTGACCATGTGTGACTACAATGATAATACTCAAAACATCTTGTGCACATGCTTTTTATCCACCTTCAGGATATGTGATCTTCTTAATGAAATTGATGCCAATACTGTAGTTACACAAGATTGGTCGCTATAAATGCCAAATATAAACACAAAATTAACAACAGGACAGTAGATGCTTGTTTTGTGATGATTTTGTTATCATTAACATGTAGCAGATAAAACCTGATCCTGCTTTATCTTGGATTTCTTTGCCACAACAAATGTGTTTTACGAACACACAGTTACTGCAGTCAAAGAAAAGCTAACATAAGATCGAGGTCCAAGTGTCACACTTCATCACCACATGGACTTTCAGTTTGTTATTGTTTTCATCTGTCACATGTTCCTTTGTTTCAATTTCCCGCCACAATCAGTTACCATGGACACTCCACTAATCACCACAGCTGATCCTCATCACTAATCTCATTAGCCCCATGTTCTCTGTGTATTTAAGTTCAGTTCTGTTTGCTCTTCATTGTCTGGTATTGTACATCTATATGTTGGTTGTGTTCCCCTGTCTCCATTGGATTTACCTGCTTGGATTAGTAAAGTTTACTTGTTTATAATATCTTCTTCGTTGTGTGTATCTACACAGCCAAACCCTGACAGAATACCAGACCCAAAAGTTTAGAGGCGTGTTTGCTAGTGTTTTTTGTTTTCTTTTTCGTATTACGTGTCTTTTGTTTTTTCCTCTGCACCATGGACCCTTTTGCTGGAATGAGACTATTATGCCTTGAGCAGAAGGACCTCTCCCTCAAGGCACATTTGGAGGATTTCCTCAACCTGGTGCCAGCCACAACTTTCCCGGACAACTGTCTCTGTACCTTCCTATATGCCAGCCTCAACACCGCCACGAAAGAGCAGCTGTCTGGGGAAGGGCCTCGGGGGAGCTTTAAAGATTACGTCGAGTGGGTGCTGGTGTCGCTGGTCTGTCTCTGGCTCAGCACCAGCCAAAGCACAAAAGCACGTTTAGCAGTGCACTGAACGTTCTATTCACACCAGTGTGATCGTACCTGTAAAAGGATGAAAATCAATGGCGTTTCGGGGGTGGAGGAATTTGTCCCCGCAAATTGAAACTGAGATCTGAGGGTGAAATGCCCCCTCGCGTTGTAAACAAAAAAACCTGTTTATATTAGTTTTGACACTCCCAAGAGCAAAATCACCAAATCTGTTTATGTTCTTCAGTTTATGATGAGACCGAGTATTCGCGAGAGTGCAGAAGTCAGTAAGAATTCGGAGTTCAGCTCGCGCACTGAACAAAACTCTGGCGCTTCAGCGATAACTAATCTGAACTCCTCTGATTGGCCATTGCAATCGTGTGTGATTGGTTATTGTGCTCAACGCTGTAAAACGCGCAAAATGTTTAATGCAACATGAGCAGATCTGTATTTAATGCCGCCATCGACACTTTTCTTTTCATTTTTCACTTTATCACTAGATTTAGTTTAAATGTGCAGCTGCATTTTTGACCCAAGCATCCATTAATTCTTGACCCATGGCCAGTCTTACATGCTTCGCATATTTACGGGCTAAAGCATAGGCAGAGTTTCCAATGAATATAGATATAGAAAGATGGTTCACTCCTATTAGTTATGAATAGGAGAAACTGCAATGCGCAATATGGCTGAATACGTCTCACCTTCTAAGTAAAAGAGCCAATTGCTGGCTCATAAAGTCATTGCATCACTGGAGGCTCTGGTTCCCACAGAAACTTGAGACTAACGCTTATGTAGTAGGGCAGTCTAGGTACCGCCCTATTAAATGCAAGTGTCACCTGAGTGACGTGTGCGACAGCCTATTGGTTGCTGTTTGAGGTGTATTTAAGGCGTAGCTTGTCACCTGGGTGCGCATCGTGCAATCATTGTTGTGGGTGGGCGTGTGCGCGCAGCTCTGCGGAAGCCGGGTTATGGTCAGGATTGGTGCGACGCTGCTGTTGGGTACAGGCTGTCTTTTATCCCAGGTAAGCTACTTCCATTGGATTAATGCTTGTCATTGTGTGAGTCGTGGTTACTAATGCTTCAATTGTAGCGCAGTTTGCGTGTGCTCTGGAACGCCGGCATATTTGCCATTCGTCAATCACGGATAAAGCTGTGAGTAATTGAACCCGTGTGTTTAACGATCTACTTATGGGTATGTATATCTAGTCCCTTGAGCATTATTGGGTTGGTGTCTTTGACTGATTTTATTTAATTTGTCTATTGTAGTGAGGAAATTGCTCGTGAGCACTTCGTTACTATGGACTGCAGGGCAGACGCTCCTTAGACGACATTGAGACTGCACTGCTTGTTCTGCTGCTATTTTTGCGACTTTGACCGTTGGTGTTTGATTTACTTTTGTTTGTTTTTGTTTGTTTCATTTCTTTACGTTGATGCTGGAGTATTTAGTGAGAGTCCTTCCAGCTGTAAATTTGTTTTCTATTAAATTGTTTTTGTTATGTTTTATGTGATTACTTTGAAGCTTGTTGTTTTTTTGCATTTGTATTGTTTGGTCCACTTCTTAGTTTTCTTGTCTTCAATCTGTTGCTGCTCCCTGATTTGTCTCTGGGTATGAGCCTTTGGTACGAACCCAGATGAGCATATTCCTCTGTCTGACCCTTGTGACCAGCAAATTGTTTGTTTTTCCCTCTATGGTTTGAATCTATTTTAATGTGTTGGATTGAATTTGAGTGGATTAATTGTTTTTTTTCTTGTTTGTTGTTGTTGTTTATTTCAGGAGCTGAAGGCCCCCAGTGTGGGAAACTAGCTGTCTTGGCCCTATGGTGGTGGTGTTTCTCACAGAGTGTTTTGCCATTTGACAACTGTGTCCCCCTCACTTAGAGTGCGGGTGAGTGTGAGTGTTTGTGTGGAGTGTATTTGGGTGAGTGGGTGTGTCTTATGATACTCACTGTTCAGCTAGCCACCCAACTGGTAAGCCTCAGCCTGAAAGTTTTCTTTTGTTTCTTTTTTTTGTTCTTCTTTAATTGGTCAACAGTGTTTTTTTCATTTTAATGCATTAACGTGAAATAAAAGTGTTTTGTATTTACATCCACGTCTCTTGTATTTAGTGGTAACAAATCTGTGTGCCCTATTTCGAGTGTAAATTTCCCCGTTCACAGACGGGGTGGCGTAGTCTGCTCTATTCTGGTTCTAGTGGTAATTCTTGCCATTCACGGTCGTGCCACACTTAGGACTGCACATGCGCTTCACATTTTCATCAAGCCTGAAAAATAAGCCTTTTTTTAAACTCTATTTGAGCTTAAGAAACAACATTCATGGAACAGTTCATGTTCCAATTGTGTTATTTAATTGAGTTTGCCAAGCAGTTTTTGAGATTTCAGGATTCCCCCATTCAAATAATAGGACTTGAAAGGGGCTTTGGAGTTTCTAATAACATGTTTTTGCAACGTTGAGCAATGTAGCCAATCACAGACATACACACGTGGACAAAATTGTTGGTACCCTTCGATATTTTGTTTCACAACCTTTTGAGGCAATTACTGCAATCAGACGATTCCTGTAACAGTCAATGAGACTTCTGCACCTCTCAGCAGGTATTTTGGCCCACTCCTCATGAGCAAACTGCTCCAGTTCTTTCCGGTTTGAAGGGTGTCTTTTCCAGACGGCATGTTTCAGTTCCTTTCAAAGATGCTCAATAGGATTGAGGTCAGGGCTCATAGAAGGCCACTTTAGAATTGTCCAATGTTTTCCTCTTAGCCATTCTTGGATGTTTTTAGTTCTGTGTTTTGGGACATTGTCCTGTTGTAAGACCCATGACCTGTGACTGAGACCAAGCTTTCTGACACTGGCCAGCACATTTTTCTCTAGAATCCCTTGATAGTCTTCAGATTTCATTGTACCCTGCACAGATTCAAGACACCCTGTGCCCCAGAACATAACAGAGCCTCCTCCATGTTTCACAGTAGGGACAGTGTTCTTTTCTTGATATGCTTCATTTTTCCGTCTGTGAACACAGAGCTGATGTGCCTTGGCAAAAAGTTCCATTTTTGTCTCATCTGTCCATAGGACATTCTCCCAGAAGCTTTGTGGCTTGTCAACATGTAGTTTGGCATATTCCAGTCTAGCTTTTTCTGATTTGTTTTCAACAATGGTGTCCTCCTTGGTCGTCTCCCATGTAGTCCACTTTGGCTCAAACAACGACGGATGGTGCGATCTGACACTGATGTTCCTTGAGCATGGAGTTAACCTTGGATCTCTTTAGAAGTCTTTCTGGGCTCTTTTGTTACCATTCGGATAATCCGTCTCTTTGATATGTCATCAATTTTCCTCCTGCGGCCACGTCCAGGGAGGTTGCCCATGGATCTTAAATTTCTGAATAATATGTGCGAGTATAGTCACAGGAACATCTAGCTGCTTGGAGAAGGTCTTATAGCCTTTACCTTTATCATGCTTGTCTATAAATTTTTTTCTAATCTCCTGAGACAACTCTTTCCTTTGCTTCCTCTGGTCCATGTTGAGTGTGGTACACACCAGTCACCAGACAACACAGTGACTACCTGGAGCCCTATATATAGACCCACTGACTGATTACAAGATTGTAGACACCTGTGATGCTAATTAGTGGACACACCTTGAATTAACATGTCCCTTTGGTCACATTATTTACAGTCTTTTTTACTGGTACCATCATTTTTGTCTAGGCCTGTTCCATGAGTTTATTTTTTTAAATAATTGTGTTGAAGCATGGTTGAAGAGCAATGTCTGACTTTCATTGGTTAAGATTCATAGAATTTTAATTTATTATTACTTATGTCAGATTAAAGTTTTTTCTGTGACCATTGCATTGATCTTAATAAGTGTAACTTTTTTCGTAAGTAGAATACGGAAGGCAATCTAGATATTTTACTTTATAACTTATTTAATATGGATATTTTTCTTACACAAACGCACCACTTCGCTTCAGAAGTGACTTTGTTAACCCCCTGGAGCTGTGCGGAGTACGTTTATGATGGATGGATGTACTTTTTTACGTTTCAAAAAGGTGGTTTCTTTTCCATTATAAAATTATGAGCATCAGGGTGATATTAATATAACTCTGAATGTGATCATCTGAAAGAAGATAGTCATACACACCTAAGATGGCTTGAGGTTGAGTAAATCATGAGATAATTTTCATTTTAAAGTGAAATTTAAATTTTTAAATTTCTTACCTTCCTTTAATGCTAATCAAACAACAAAAATGAGAGAAAATCTCTCACTACTTGCTTTTGTAACTTAGAATAAATGTATATGTAATTTGCAGTAAAGATGAGAGAAAATCTCTCATTGTTTCTCATTATTTTTTTATACATTTGATTACTTTATACATTTTATGTAGTATTTCTAGTGCTTGAAGTTTTTCAGTTAGGTCTATTTCAATTGTGTCTTTGTTCTTTCTTCATCACTGTTTACTTGTCTTCAGTAAGCTTGAGAGTTTTTTTAGGCTAGTATTCATTTTTGATATTGAAAATGGTTATAAAAATTATGAAATTATGAAAAAGTGTAATATCATAACCTTATTTAAAGAAAAAATAACCATATCTTGATATTGTTATCACAATATAGAAATTACTTATATTGAAGATTTTATTCATATCGCCCACCCCTTCTTACACCTAACTTTCTGTCCAAAAGTGAAATACTCATTTACAATCACTTTCTGTTGAAAGAAAACTGGTTAAACAAAGCAGGGTACAAATAGGCCTACACAACCTGTATCCTGATTTAACGTTAGTACTTGGGAACCTATGTTCTCCATATGTGTATTTTAAGAAAATGTAAGTATTTAAGTATATAAGCGTTTTACAAAAATGTGAAAACAGCTCTAAAACATTATCAGATCAGTGGGCAGTAGATTATTTGCCTGATTCCACTAATAATCTGATTCAGAGTCAAACAAATGAACTTCATCTGTGAAGGACACTGATAGTAAAAATAAAAAAAATAAAATAAAACATTACAATAAACACAGAATTATGTGTTGTTAACATGTATGTGTTTTGCCTCTGAATACTTCTGCATTTACACAAACAGCATCTACAATCAACTGGCTAAATTAGTCCAAACAAAGTAGGACAAAAAAAGCACATCGTTTGTCCACATAGGCCTATAGCATTATTTAACTTATTATTTAACATATCCTATAAAAATTATTTTAATGGTTTAGTTTCACTTGTAGTCCTAACCGATGAAACGCATCTGATCTCAAGTCTCACTCATGCTAGTCACAACTGTTCAGATAAATGTTTTTTTCAGTTGGTTCATGACTTACCTTCAACTGATCAGTGCTGTGTTCACGAGTGTCTGAATAAATTGTTGATATGATATATTAACAAAAAGTTGACTCGAGAGTTCATAAAGATGAAAAGGAGAACATCTTGCCTCTGTTTCACTTTCACATGCCACTGAACAATCTTCCTGTTTCTGATGACACCGCCCCTCCACCACACTTACTGCTGAAATTTAAGAGTGTGTAGACGCGTGACTTCCAACTTTGACTGTGGAGCGTATTCGCTTTTGCGGAGCGTTGTGATTTTTTTAGAATCAATTTGAAAGACGCAAATAGATATTTTAATTGCCATTTAATATATTACCTACAAAACTTGACGCAGATCACACTTACAATACATTTTTCATTCAAAACACAAACGTCTTTGCCTCTACCACGCATTATATCTACAAAGGCACTATGGGGAACTATACAATCCCGCCGTGTTGATAGCAAAGGTCCAGATCGGTTTCAAGCCAAGCCATTGACCTCAGCTAAAAGTACTTCATTCAATGGAGACCTATAAGCTCAGCAGCATAGCGGTAAAAAGAGCAAGTTGGACACATCCAGAGTAAAGAACAGTGGTCTTACCTGCATCCTTGTAGCGAAGGCTACCTTGAAGCTGATACTAACTGGTGTCAGGTAGGTATATCAGTGTACCAGGTTTGTCGGTCAGAACACGACAGAGAGGTGATGAACTTGAATTGGTTTAATATGTAAATGTACATCAGAGGGCGGAGCCAACCATTAACATGCACCTTAAACAAGGATAGCTTGAACATGCAACAACTTCCAGATACAATGAAGGAGACCGCAGCGAGACAGTTCTTCTGTGGTTAACAAGTTCCAGTGATTAGTATGAGCCCTTGGAATGGTGTTGAACGAGCAAACGATCATGGAGATGCGGGAGCACAAGATGCATGCGTGACTTATCGAATAATGTCCTTGCTGGAATAAGCCTGTACTGAATTCTGATCAGATAAGATTATAGCATGACTTGTGCTGATATTTGGTGTGGTTTGCTCGTATTAGACGCACACAAGCACAATACACTCAATCTGAAATTGGAAATCAATGTAATCCGTCTTTACAGCGCTTGTGAATGTGACATGCTAGTACCTCCCTAAGTTGGTCCACCAGTTCTTTGGCCTCATTTACGGTGTGCATACTCTGGAGGCAGTTATCCATGTAAAAACAGTGCTCTACGGAATGCCTGACTACTCCTTCGGGGCCTCCATGATCTCTCGCATGCCTTTGGAGAGCGAAATCGGCGCAACACGGTGAACACGCCGTGCCAAATGGTAGGACCTGCCACTCGAAGACATCAGGGGGGTTTTCATGCTTTCATGTCCCTCCATATGAACCTGAGGAGCGCCCGGTCTTCTGGTAAGAGCTGGACTTCGTGGAACATTCCTCTGATGTCACCACTGACTGGCACCGCATGTTCCCTAAAGCGCAGTAAAACTCCCAGCGGAGAGGCTCTCAATGTCGGTCCAGGAAGGAGGGTATCATTAAGGCTTCGACCTTGGTATTGAAAGAAGCAGTTGAAGACCAAACGATTCTTTCCATTATGGCTCACTAAGTGGTGTGGTATGTACCATGACTCCTCTGTAGCTGAGGCCTCGCTGGTGTCAATCTTCTTGACCGCTCCCGTCTCCACCAACTTCTGAATCGCCGCGCAGTACTCATCAGCTCGTAGGGGGTCCAATCGTCTAGACCTCTGAGGCCAGGTAGGACGACTTCCTTGGGAGCTTTGAGTGGAGGAATGTACTGCTTCCTTAACAGAGGTGTGGCATATCGGAGGATAGATGCGACCAGTACACACCTCATCTTAGCCTCCAGGAACTCCAGAACTTCCTTATCCTGCTTCGATCTCATGGCCAATTTGCTATTCTGGTGCAGCAGTGGGTCCATTTTCCAGAGCTTCTTGAGATTCTGCATCAGCTCCGTCAGTTGGGGTGAGATGCTAGTGAAGAGACACTGCTGAGTACTCGGGGCCCACTGAGTAAGGTGTGCAGGTCCTTGGAGTGTCCATCCCAGTCTTGTAAGAATGACTGCTGGTCCTCCGGGAGGGCCCAGTCTCACTGGTTCCATAGGAGTAAGTAGATGAGGGTAGTCTGCTCCAATCAGCACAAGGGGTTTAACATGTTCAAATGGCTCAAGATCGGCCAGGTGTTTGTACCTTCTCTTCAAACTGGCAATGGGGTAAGTGTGGTCTGCTAAACCCAAGCGTTGCGAGGTGAAGGCCTCCACTATCTGGAATGTTCTCTTGGGATTCGTAGGAGATGAAATTTGGAATGCGACGGCGGATCCCTTCAGGGTTTGAACTTCCTGACAAATTGTGGCCCAGTATGCCCAGCAGGCCCAGTATGTATAACTGCCTCAGGGAGGAGCATTGTGCGTTCTGATCCATCGTCCAGAATTGCGTAGGTGTCTAGTGTCCTGTCTTTATTGTGCAGGAGAACTCTGACGACTTTCAGCAAGACACAAGAATGGGGCAATGGCCTGTCTTGGTAGAGAACCTCTGTACTGGTGCTTACCAGATGTCTTAAGTCAAAATAAAGTTAGGAAAGTGATGCTTGTCGGTGTATTATATCTGTGCATTTGGTTTTAAAGTGACAGCAGACTATGCATTGAATCTCATCAATGGTGTCAATCAACAAAAAGCTTCATGCCACAATGCATTCTGGGTGCACCAATCAAAACTTACCCATGGCTCTCAGCATGCATTGCAGCTTGGACTTTAGCAGCTTGTTTTCGATGTTCAGGGTTGATGTGTATCTGAATATTATGCTGATTGTCTAGGTTTGAATGATGATTCTTGATGTCCAAGTGTGTCTAAATTGCCAGTTTGAAATTGTTGCATGAAAGATTTTGTTTCAGATATTCTCGGTTTGTATCAGTGTAAGTTTTACAGTAATGCAGTGGAGTTTTACAGTAGAGTAATGCCTAAACATCACTTGAGACAGTTGTTTAAACCACTGTATAACAAGGATTTGTATGTCATAAAAGCAGCTGATCTACTTTATCGATACAAAAGTGTTTTTAATGCAACATTATTGCAATTGCTGAAAAATAATTCATTTAACAAAGGTTAAGTACTCAACTAAAGTAATCACCATAATGGTTCAAAAGAAACATTTTTAATAAAAAAGATCTCAACATTAACTAAACTTCTGTTAATTCTCAAAAACAACTTGTGAAAGAAATAAAGTTGTAGGGACCACCCGTCAGCCCAATGGCGGAATCTGACGGCCTGGGCGAAGGTACAACGCGTGTATGTCTTTTCAGCGCTCGCGTTAAATTCACATACATTTTTAGGATTTAGTTTATGTTTTCCTTTAGCTGTTCGTTTAATCTGACTCCAATTGTAAACGATCTCTAATTTGTAATGTTTCTGATGTAACATTAATAGCTGATCGCGCGGTTAAATATGAATTAATTTAGATCTTTGATTCTTTAATTTCTCTTAATTTCAATTATCCTTTCATTCGGGCGTCTGGCCGCTTAAAGACTTATGGCCAGCTGAAAACCACGCCTTACGTCACAATTCGATTAGTTTAGAATCAAAACAGAGGAATATAGCGTTTACTAAAAAACACAAATTATGGAATCGCTTCATGCTTATTCTCACAAAAGTGCCATTCGATTTAGTCACGATACTATAACATGTTAAGTCATAATAGTCAGAAATCCGAAACCTTAATATCGTGCTCATGCTCCGTATACTACGATTTCAGTATGATCTATCCTAACAACTAGAATTGCGGAAGCCTCGAAAACCACGGAATCTACCGGTGACAAATGATTTCAGACGAATTCAAAATAAATCAAGATTAACATTTTATTTATCAGGTAAAAATGTATCAATGCCAATTACATAATTACACAATTATAAACCAATTCAAATACAATAAATACATAACATCAATTACTCAAAAGATTTCTCTAAGAGTATTTAAAAGTTATGCATACACATAGAAATGTGAGTGGAAAACACTCATCAGCTCCATGTGGGGGTTCTGGCTACAGAATATCCCGTCTTGCTGCTGTGTCTTTTCCCCTAAATACCCATACCAGAACAAAAGGACTGTAAATATTTATTGCCCCCGCACCTGGTTTTGTGGGAGAGGAGGTGGTTTTCTTGAAGAGAAAAGAGAACAGAATTCTCCTAAGTTTTCAATCTTTCTCATAATACTAGTGACTGCTGTGAAACTGAGACCATTTTACCAATCGCACTGAGACATTTAAAATGATACCAAACATGAAATTGGAAAATAATAGATTCACAAGATACATCATACATAGTACATATGCATTCTTGGAGAACTTCAGTGACTTGAATCAGGGGGGAGGAAGGGAGTGGAGGGAGGGGGGCTGGTCGCATAGATGAGTGAGGGCAGTTTGGGCAGGGTGTTGTCCTGTTCCTTTGAAGTCTTCTTTCCAGATGAGTTTTATTGCTTTATTGCAGGATGCTTGATCTGAGCTTTATCTTAGCAGGAAAATCAAACCTTACAAGTCAAACAAACTGGTCCGTAATAAGATGCTTTTTTGGAGTTGTTTAATCACTCTCTGCTGAAATTTAATTCATTTGACTTACAGTAGATACGATTCAATGGCTGATATCAGATCGCTTATTATTTACCATGGAAATTATTTTAAATGGGAATGACAAAAGTTGTCAACTGAAACATTTGAAATAAAATAAACTATTTACTTTTTAATGAAATTCACCTTATTTCCATAAAGTTATTCCAACTTAACTTTATAAGTTCAAGTAACTTAAATGATGTTTTATCAACAAAGTTCGGGAGGAACACATTCAAATGATCTAACTAATCATCACTTCACTCCAACCAGCAGTCATTAATCAGCAATCATCATGTCTGCCCAATCAGCATGAGTGGAGACCTATATACTGTATATATATATATATATATATGGAAGCTTTAAGGTGGAAAAGATTTTAGGTCAGAAAAACAAGGACAGTCTACACTTGTTTTAGTTAAATGGTTAGGATGGCATTCAAAATTTAATAGCTATATAGACAAAAGCTCTGGTGAACTTGGAAGCGCCTTAAAACATACAAATGCGTAACAGATGAGATAATTCAAGTAAAGGCCTACCATGGGTGACTGTGGCTTCCACGTTACGCTGCCATGCAATGCCTCTTTGTTGGTTTAACCAAAAAATTGCATATCCACTATAAACCAAAAAGGAGAATGGCAAGTTGGACTGAGCAAAATTGAATATCCTGTGCCATGGCACACATTTAATGAGGAAGAAGCTGTTTTTCTTTTCGACTATGTTAAAACAGCAAAGACAATTACAGAGAACACTGTAAAGTATGTAAAGTAACGTAAAAACAAAAAACAAGCTGGATTCTTGTTTGTTTTGTTTTGTTTTGAATGAAAAATGAAAAATTGCCATTTTCTCTTTTTTTCTGTTTTCAATATTGAAGGAAAAAACTAATGATTGTAAGATACCCTGATTGTATAGCTATAGTATGCTAACAGTATAGTTTTATATAATTAGAAATCTGTGAAATGCTTATAGACCATTAAATGTTTAACTTTTAGAGACCCCAATAAAACATTTTTTTCAAGTTGCCAGACATGATTAGACATAATGCTGTCCATTTAAAACATACAGACAATTTTATTAGTCTTTTTCAATATAATCTACGGTATCAAATTTCTATAAAAACACATTTATTCACTGTTGTGGTATGATTAATGAAACAAACACTTATGTGTTAAACTGCAAGCAGCAGCACATTCTCATATAACCTGACACCAGCTCAGCTCAGCACTGTCATAGTCTAGTCTTTATTATTCTGTTTCGTGCTTCCCCTGTCCTGTCATTTGTCCCAGGTTCCTTGTTTTGTATCTAGTTCTGTCATTTGTCATGTGTTCTTTGTTTTCATTTCCCATGTGCCAGTCCTTCATTAGTTCATTTAAGTCAGCTGTGTCTCGTTTGTAATCATGTCTGTCACCTGTGTCCCGCTTGTTATCCTCCTGTGTTTCAGTGTATATATTCCCTCTGTGTCAGTCCAGTCCTTGTCGGTTGTTAACGTTTCCTGTATCTGCCTGTATCCTGTTCTTCATTAAATTAAGATTATATTCAAGAAAGCTCCGAGTGTTTCTTCCTGTCCTAACGGTTCCTGTCCCAAGAATTATTCCATTTACTTTCTGTAACATGCTGTTTTATAGGCCAGATTTCTACAAAATATTATGGTTTATTAAACTCTATACTTAGTTTCAGTTCTACAAAATATTTCACATTAGAGTTAAACAACAACAACAGTTATACCATTTAAAAGTTTAGAAGGCAACAGATATTAGACATAAATAAATAAAAATTGAAAGGGCCGTAAGATAAACGCCCCTGATAGCTAACTAAGGTTTTGATATCTTAACATTCATCTTATAACGTGATTAATCTAATTTTAATGTCTGCACATAAACCACGACCACAAATCTTACAACAGTAAACATTATTACGCAAGGTTTTTTTACACTTCTCTTTTAATCTAACAGGGATAGGGACTGATTTCTTTTGAAGTCAGTTGCTCTTTATGACACCTGTGTATTGCTCAAACATGTTTCAACAAACCTTAACTTTCAGTGAAGGTTCAGAATGAAAACCACAACGTTAACTGCATTGTATCAACATCACTTTTAGACCCACAATTAATATTTAAAAAATGTTGAAATTTCCTCAAAAAAATCAAAGGTAATGGCATTGAATCAATGTTACAATGGGATGTTGGTTAAGCATCATGCTTTCACTCTCAGAAAATGAAACACAAGAACTACAGCTGACTTAAATCAACACAGCCTTAAATGAACTGAAAATAAAAGAAGACATTAAATCTCTTAAGATGTCAGCAGAGAATGATTAAACAACTCCACAAACAGCATTACCAGCTTCACTTATTAAACCGGTTTGACTTTTTGGGCTCTATCACACACAAGGCCCAATGCAGCACCAGGCACGACGCAAGTGTTTCTTGCTAGTTTCAGCCTGACACAGTTATCATTTTCACACCCTGTGCCACATTGTTTAAATAGCAAATGCATTTGTGTCCATTTGTGCGCTGGTCTGAAAATTAGGTGTGTTCAGGCGCATTGTTGGCGCATAGCTATTTTGAGGCAGCTGAAATAGATTGCGCCATTGACCAACAAAAACCTGATCGAAAGTCAAAAGCGCATATTAGAAATATGCGTCAATAGGTGGGTGCATAACATGCGTACACTCTGATTATTACACAAACAGGGACAATTTACACATGAGCAGATCCATCTCCTCACTAGAGAAGCATTCAGTTTTTCCACTTGCATATCCTGCCATGTAAATAGTGAAGACAATGGGAGATGAGACTGATTGGTTTATTGCATGTTACGCCCAATACACACCTGTGACCACTGGTGTTTGGACCCTGATGACTGCCGTTTGCAGCTGTAATTAATATTTTTCACTGTGTCACGATCGTCAGCTGAAGTGCCCGAGACAGACACTAGAGGGCACTTCACCTTGGACCTCACTTCCACTGTGCACCTCACACCCATTCACTCACACCGGTTCACTACAGTTCCCAGAATCCCCACACCTGTCACTGATCACTGCTCCAGCTGACACTCATCATCCCACCATATTTAAGTCCTACATACACACACTCATTTGCTAGGTCTTGTTATTCCCTCCCGGTTAACACTTCTGAGCGTTTATTCCTGTCTTGTCTGCCCGTATCCTGATCCTACCTGTTTTCCCGTTTTGTTGTTTCTCTGCCTGCCTTGTGACCTGTTTTGCCTGGATATTTATACTACGAGCCTGCCTGTTTCTCTGCCACTACTGTTTGCTTTGTATTGACCATTGCCTGTTTGACCATCTCTTTGACTATTAAAGCCTGCACTTGGATCTCATTCGCTGATTCGTCATTACAGACTGTTACCATTTTTTTTTTTTTTACATTTACATTTAATCATTTGGCGGACACTTTTATCCAAAACAAGGCAAATAGACACAGGAAGAGCTCATAATACAAGTTTCATACATTGCTCAGAGTAACATAAGCTAGAGTAGGAAGGGAAAAGGAAAGGATAGATTTTTTTTTTTTTAATGAAAGGGTTAAGTGCTCACGAAAGAGATGACGTTTCAGCTGACTCTTGAATATTGCCAGGGATTCTGCATTCCTGATGAAGGTAGGGAGATCATTCCTCCAGCAGGGAGCAGTGAGCGAGAATGTATTTCCTTTTATTTAACTAGATCATTTAAATTCATTCACTGATCTCATCAGTAATCCTCACAGATAACCAGTGGTGTGGAGTCATCATTCCACAAGGGCCCTAAACTAACAAATGGATAAAGCTTCTCATTAAAAGACTGGTCAGTATAAGAGTATATATGAGTCATGGACTCCACATCATAAAAGGAGACAAAACCCACCTCATAATCCACAAACACACTGACCCTCTGAGGCTTCACTCTCAGAGAAAGAGATTGATATGAAGCCCGATATGTCTCTTGTCTCTGACTCACAGTCCAGTACCCATGATTAGGACTCAAATTGATCTCCCTCTTTCTGTTACTGGATTCTCTGGCCACTCCTAAATCCCACTTAGTTTGTCCCTTCACCTGTACCTAACAGTAAAAACATCCTGAGGAGAATCCGTCCTTCCCAAGGACACGGAGATATTCACTAAACCTGTCATTTTGCTCTTCATTTCCATCCACTATGTTTCCAAATTTCACTTGTTTCCCATCATCAGACACGATGAGACGTGGATGAGATGAATCAGCATCCAGAGTCACTTTCACTGCAAAAAAATGGAAAACCGTGACAGATGAGTTACAGATGAGTTATATATATATATAAAACTGCTGGTGATAGACTGCAATTTTCTGATTATGTTTTTTAGGTGTGTCATGTTGTTCAACGATGGATCTCCTTCATGAAATAATCTTTAGTTAAAGATTATTTTACGGCACATATAAACTTTGACTATTTAGGAACAGAAGTATTTTACTCACCCATGTGTGTTCTTAAATGTGTAATAACTAAAAACAGAAAGTATGAAGTTATTAAATAAAATTAATTCATCGCATTCTAAATAAAATTCAGAAAAAAGACAAGTGAAAGGAACATTAAATATTTGTATAACTGAAAAACAAGTTATAATCATGTAGTTGAGTGTTAACATCACAACAAGTGTACATCTGGTGACTGAATAAATATACATTAAATAAAGAAATGGTGGCCAGTTACAATATCCAGGATATACACATAATTAATTGAATACACAGTTTTGTATTTTATGGCTGAAATCAGATTTTAAAAGAATGATTGTTACGGTACATATCCAAGGACGAAGGACAGGACAAGGAAGTCAGGAACATATTACTTTACTTGGAAGTCAGGAGAATGACAATACACGATACCACCATACTGTAACGTGTTGGTGTGCAGGAACAGGCACGACGACGGAATTCTCTTTCAAACAGTTTAATGTTGATCGGTATACAGACAGGAACAGAAATGACACTACGTATGATGCTTTAAGAACTGACAAGGACTGGACAGACACGGAGGGAATATATGCACTGAACACCAGGAGGATAACAAGCGGGAAACAGCTGACGGACATAATTACAAACGAGACACAGCTGACTTGAATGAACTAATAATGAGACAGGCACATGGGGAAACAAAACAAAGATCACATGATAACAGATGAAAGCAAAACAAAGGAACACATGACAGGTGACAGGACTGAAAACAAGGAACATGATATTCCGGACGGGACTAGGGAACAGAAACACAAGAAAACATGGACACGATTATGACACATACAACATTCACACTAGACAAGGGACAGGCTGAAACTCAGGGCTTAAATACACAGAACATTAACAGGACACAGCTGAACCGACTGAAGTAATAATGAACACAAATCAGGAACCAATGAAATCAGAGAAACATAGTACCAATGACAACAAGGGAAATGACAACACACATAGACACAAACATGTAACAATAATGAATTAATAACTTAAGACACTCACCATTGTGTATTCTGCTCCTCTCATTCTGAATGCTCCTATTCTAATTCTGTAGTTGATTGTGTGCTGAAAGTAAAGACAAGAGAAAGCAGAATTCAGAGAAAATGAGCATCAAATACAGATATCAATTCTGATTGAGGAACAATAACTACAAAATTACAAGCCCTAAGATATACATAAAAGTATACGAATATCCAGAATATTATTCCTCAAACAGTCCTCGTTTCCTGTTTATCAATCTTGTCTTTGGGGTCAGTCTGACCGCAAAATTGAAAGCATAATTGTAGAAAATATATACATTTTCAATAATACAAATAATATATCATTTTTTGTTTACTCCTCGCCAATGCATTAATGCTGTGTTTTGGGAGATTTGAAGTACTTTTGTACCCATTTAACACAAAAATATGCAACTACACCATTAGCTTGCATGAAAAATATCATTTTTTATGAAAAAATCACTTAAATGATTATCTAAATTTAATTTAAACTGTTTCTGGATATTGATCTAGGTGTTAAGTGTAGAATACTGCCATCTGGAGATTGGTGAAAAAATTAAGGGGATTAGTTTTTAAGCAATAAATTGTTTTGACCAGCAGAGGGCCATTGAAAGCCATTCATTTTACTGGATGTGGCCAACTGCCAAAAGTCACACCTAAAGGACAAAACTCAAAGTCAGACTGTAGTTTCATATTATTGAACAATTTAACAATTCAAATGTGAAAAAAAAACTTCAGAACGTAAACAAAATTTAAAAAGTGTAAATAAACAACAGCAACATCCAGAAATGAACAGGAGTAAAAGTATACAATAAATAATTTTTTACAATCACAATCTGAACACTGAACATTAAAGCAATAACAATCTACCAAAAATATGTAAAATACATGGTGTGAAACATAAAATAATCATTCCACACACATCTGGCACAATAACACTGTGTGAGCAGTATAAATGGCTCTCTATGGCAGTCATACTCTGTGGCTGTGTGTGTGTGTGTGTGTGTGAGAGAGAGATAGAGAGCGTGTGTGTGTGTGTGTGTGTGAGAGAGAGAGAGAGAGAGAGAGAGAGAGAGAGAGCATGTGTGTGTGTGTGTCTCTCTGTGAGTGTGTAAGTGTCTTTGTGTGTGTGTGTGTGTGTGTGAGAGAGAAAGAGAGACAGAGAGTGAGAGAGAGAGTGAGAGAGAGAGAGAGAGAGAGAGAGAGAGCGAGCATGTGTGTCTCTGTGTGAGTGTGTGGTGTGTGTGTGTGTAGGTGTGTGTGCGTGTGCATTAGGTCTCACCCCTTTATATCTATTTTTTCTGCATTTTTGGCTGATTTTATTTAATAAATCTTATTTGCCAAATTCTATACAATTGCTCTCTTTGGCAGTCATACCTGTGTGTGTGTATGTGTGTGTGAGCATGTGTTTTCTACATTGCATTTGTTCTCAAGTACAAGGCCTTAATTTCTGTGTGAAAATGTTCAGATTTATGTTGCATTTACTGCTTTTTTTTTTTTTGGACAAATGGAAAAAAAAAACACTTAAATTTTTTTACACACCTTCAGAACAACCGAATCAAGCCCAGTTTTTTGTGTATATATAGATAGATAATGTATGAAAAGTAACAAAATTTCATCCCTCTGAGATGAAGGGAACCCTTTTTTTAACTAATGAAAAGTCAATTGGGGTCATATTGACCCCAAGGACAGATTGCTAATTGCCTTTACTTGATGAACTAAAAAAACCCAAACTTAAATAAAATGAATAAAAACTATATAAACATTAACAAAACTTATAAAAATGAAAATGAAAAGTAAAAATACTAGTAAAACTGTTCCTGGACCTTGACAAGGACCCTACTGTATTAAAACTGCAACTGAAAATTTAACCTGTTCAACCACGAAAACAGCCAATAAGTGTCTAGCAAACATGCAAACTCATACAATTTTGTTTAAAATGGTCAACATAGATTAAACACAATACACAATCACTGAGGTGTTGTGGAAATTACATTGTTCATGACTTTCAGAAAAGAATGATAAGAAAAGTTTACAACTTAATCAAACGTGAAAACTATCCCTAGGCTCCCTCTGTCACGTAACGTGGGGATGAAACTCACGGAGACGAGGAAGAACAGAAAACAGGTACTTTAATGAAGAAACTCTCAACAAACACTGGAACACAAGTACACACTGACGAGATCAGACAAAGGACTGAAAGACAAGGGGAGTATATATACCAGAACACATGAGGAGTGATTAACAAGGCACAGGTGAAACACATTACTAATTACACAGACTGGGGAGAAACTAGGTCACGGGACAAACCAAAAACCACAAAGAAGAGGGGAGACAAGACTACACGTGTAACAGACTATTTACATAAAACTTATAAAAGAACAAGAAAAGAATTTTACCTCTTTTTTTGTGTATGATCACAGCTATGAATACTCCAGCAAACAAAATCACAAACTGAAATCAGGATGATTGATATTCACCAAAAGTTAAACACATTATCTGTAAAACAAAACAGTAAGTCAGCACATTATGTCATGCTGTGCTTTATAAACACACAGTTACAGCAGCCAGAGAAAATCTAATGTTAAAAAGTCAAGATCCCAACTAAAGCAAACACTGTTCACTATAATGGTGAAAACTATTCAAACTTTATTATTTTCAGTAAATCAGCAATATCTAAACATCTGCTAATTCTCAATAAGGGCTGTAGATGTATGACAGAAATAAAGTCAAAGGTTTGTAATAAGTGAAGCTGGTATTCTGACATAGAACCTGGAAGCACTGCACTGTACTTACAACATAAACTGCATAGTAGACTGACAGGGAAGAGAAGAAGTTGTTGAATAAATTTGTTACTTTGATTTGTTTTAGCACGTGAAAAGTATTTTTGTTGCTTCATTAAATTAAGGCTGAAACATTGTGGTCACATGGACTATTTTACCAATGTCTTTAGTACCTTTCTGGGCCTTGAAAGTGGTAATTAAATTGCTGTCTGGAGGGGTCAGAGAGCTCTCGGATTTCATCAAAAATATCTTAATTTGTGTTTCAAAAATGAACGAAGGTTTTATGGGTTTTGAACGATAGGAGGGTTAGTAACTAATGAGAGAAATTTTATTTTTGGTGAACTAACCCTTTAACAAATTACATATTACAGTGATCTTTAAATCTTTTTACAGCATCAAAAATATCATGAAGACAACACAAACAAAAACAATGTGTCAGTACTTACTTGAGGTGATAATCAGTGTCTCCAGCATGTGATGTCTCAGTTTGACTCTGCAGTGAATCTTGCCACTGTGATATGCAATGACGGTGTGTTTCAGGCTGAATCCGTCTGTGTTTCTGTGCGTCTCTGTAGTTTCTGACCTCAATCTGACTCCTTCACTGTCCAGCCACTCAAGATCAGGTTCAGGGTTCCAACCTTCAGATTCACACTGTAGATGAAGTCCTCCTGAACGATCAAACCCATCTACAGTGATCACTGGAGGACTTCCTACAGCTACAGACCAACAAGAAGAACATTCTGTTGTTATTCTGGCTTCCATGACAAGAGCATGCTGGTTTTCACTGGTTTCCTCACCTTCAACTCTGACATCAACAGTGGCATCATCAAAACAGGATTTGGACTGAATAAAACACTTATAACGTATTTCATCAGAGACTCGGACTGATGCGTTTCCTCTCTGTAGTTCTTGATGGATCAGTTTTGTTCTCTCTCTGAAGGACTGAATCTGATCTGTGTTTCTGTCTTCATGATCCTCATAGAGATGCACCAGTGAGTCTTCCTGATCAAGTCTAAACCACTCCACTCTCATGTCCACAACACTGATGTTGGGTTTGACTGAACAGGGCAGAATCACATCTTCACCAGCTACAGCAAATACAGGATCTGCAGGTCCCACTACTTCAAACCGCTCTGTTACAAGAGAAAGAGAGCAGGTCTGAACATCAGGTGAAGTGTTTGTGTTCTACAAATTAGTTAAAATTCACATAAGAATTATTATCTTCTTTCTCATTATAATACATGTCTTGTGTCCCATGAGACAATCCTGCACTAGAAACAACACAAGACTAAAAAAGCATGTTAAGCATCTGTTCTCCTTCCACACTTCAGCTCTGCATTCATTCAGCGGAGGATTCGTTCACTTCATTAAGCTAAAATCTTCGTTCACATCACTGCTGTTTGCACTTTTATGGATTGGATTATGTCACATGGCTTTTTAATGTTTGATTTTTCATTCAGGAAGTCTATTATTTCTTCAAGAAAATAAAACAATTCCGACTCAGGTCGATATATAGTTGTTGCACATTTGTTTGTTTATTTGGTAAGCGTCTGTATATTACAGTGAACCAGTCAATATTGCTAAATGAATCCAGTTGGACAGTGACCAGCTCACTGCACATTGTCCCGTACACAAGTTACTCATTAAATCTCCTGCCCTCTTTCTTTTACACATGAACAAACACTTCAGCTCTTCAAATCATTACCTGATCTGGAATCTGTAGCTCCAGTAATAATCAGGAGGGTCAAACAAATGAACTTCATCTCTGAAGGACTGTGAAGAAAACAAAAATTATCTCAGAAAACACAAAATTATGTATTAACATGCATAAGTCTTTTTTTGTTGTTAAACACCCACAAAACCGTAGTTAATCTATACACTTAATCCTATTTCTCAAATCTTCTCACCTTCACCTCAACATTGTTCTCAAGATGAAATGAGAGATCATACGGAGATCATTCCTGGTTTGGTTTTACTTGCTCATATCACTAAACAACTTGATAACACAGTCCCTCCCATCACACTATTAATAACCTCTGCTCCTGAACTCAACATGCTGTGACTGTAGGGTTTATAGGTTGCATTTGTGGATTGGTGGGATTTAACTGTGAAGGGCGTCCCAAACGAAAGTGAACATCAAAATCCCAAATTCCACAAATCCTTTGGCAAACGGTACATGCGATTGTCACTTCAAAAAAATAATTTTATTGCTTAAGCTTCTATTTTTTTAGTATCAAGCATGTCTGACAGGAGACTGTCACGTGACGTTACATGATTTGACTGGTTTGGATGTTTCGTAGGAAGGGCGACAACGCAGGACTTTAAAGGAAAGGAATGGAATGAAATATCATATTTTCATAATTGTTGGAAACAAATCAAAAATGAAAAAAATCTATTAATCACAATTCCCTGGTCATTAAATCATCTTTGAGAGCAAGAGCGCCCCCTGGTGGTTCGAGACCCCTACGCAACTTGCTTACTTTGCCTATAGGAAACCCCTACAAATGGTGTCCCGTCCTGTAGTGTCCTTCAAGGGTCCAAAAATGCAGTTTGGAATTTGCTCAAAGTGTCTGAATTTTAAAGACGTGATGCTGCACTTTCATCTGGTGTGTGACGCCATTTTGGGCTCTACTTTAAAACATGAACGTTTTCACTGTAAAACAGTCTTTAATTAACAGTTTAACTCGCTTCTCTCCACAATAAACAGATACAGATATAGAACTATGTAAATTACATTTTTCTTGATCAAGTTTTTAATCATAATAATTATGATTCTGGAAGAAACACTGGCAGCAAACTGTTATAGAAACAAAGAACTTTCACACACATAGTTGAACAAGTTAAAGAGGGAAAACTTTATCGTTTAACTGCACTGTGAAATAAATAAAGTATTTTTTCTAGTGTATTTACTTCAGCTGCTTATAGACAATATAAACAGTATATGACTCCTTTCAGGGGCAGCCAAAATGTAAAAAAAAAAAAATCAGTAAGAGACAGATATATTCGCATTTATTTACAAGTAAATCTTTATCATTGTCTTTGTGGACGTGTGTCTTCAGGCTTTGACTGGTTTATATCATTTGTGGAGGAGTGCGATGAAATAATTTAACATAAATTTGAAGGATGTCAGTAAATTTTAATTTATTAAAGCACACAGATCTCATAACATGCTAAATCTTTCATTCAAAACCTGTTTGAGTTGTAAATATTTCCTTGTATATAATGGACTCAGAACACAAAGATACTTATTTAGTCCTTATGAGAGTTTGGCAGAAAAAAACACAAAGACTGAAAACATCTCAACATTTTGTTTAATAGAAAAATAAAAACAGTTGGAAAGACAGAAATTCTTTTTGTTGAAACTTAAATATTCATCTGTTTTCAAAATATAATCAAAGTTTGAACATCCAGTAATTCTTTATATCCACATATTAGTGAAGTATGAAAACTATATGAATGGACACAAATGGCATTGTGGGAATGTTAGTGAGCAAAACATGTTACACAAATGAAAATGTCTTACATTCACATGTATATAAAGGCATAGTTTATATTTATTTACAAAAGTAATTTCAATCATTTAAGCAGAAGAATTTAAATCAAAATGTTTTTTAAGATCATGAGAAACATGAAATGACCCTGTCAGGACAAACAGACTCAAACAGATGTTGGTGTTTGTTGACAGATGTTGGTAAACGGCAATGAAGGAAAGTAAGGGATCAATATAAACAGAAGAGATGGTGATGAATGGAGACGGATGTTGGAGTGAGACGTGAAGGAACTGAGCCGGTGAGTACAAGATCGCAGTGGAGATCGCTGGAGTGTCACATGATCATTGAGTATCGCAGGTGACAGACTGAATCCACAGTCGAGGTCAGAGAAAGAGTGACTGAAGTGTGTGATCTTACAGTGAAGATGAAGAGGTGATGATGAAGGTCAGTGATCAGGTGACAGTGAAGATGAAGAGGTGATGATGAAGGTCAGTGATCAGGTGACTGTGAAGATGAAGAGGTGATGATGAAGGTCAGTGATCAGGTGACTGTGAAGATGAAGAGGTGATGATGAAGGTCAGTGATCAGGTGACTGTGAAGATGAAGAGGTGATGATGATGGTCAGTGATCAGGTGACTGTGAAGATGAAGAGGTGATGATGAAGGTCAGTGATCAGGTGACTGTGAAGATGAAGAGGTGATGATGATGGTCAGTGATCAGGTGACTGTGAAGATGAAGAGGTGATGATGATGGTCAGTGATCAGGTGACAGTGAAGATGAAGAGGTGATGATGATGGTCAGTGATCAGGTGACAGTGAAGATGAAGAGGTGATGATGAAGGTCAGTGATCAGGTGACAGTGAAGATGAAGAGGTGATGATGATGGTCAGTGATCAGGTGACTGTGAACACTCAGTGCTGGTGAACCCGTCACACACTCTTGTGTGTCCACATGTTTGACTGGTAGAGTTAATAATATTTAATGTTCATTGCTGTTACACTTTTTTATTGTATTTCCTTTTATTTCATTGATCATGTAAATTCATTCACTGAAGTCATTAGTAATTCTCACAGATAATCAGAGGTGTGGAGTTTTCATTCCACTGATACCCCAAACCAACAAATGGATAGAGTTTCTCATTAAAACACTGATCAGTGTAAGTGTAGATATGAGACATGGACTTCACATCATAAAAAGAGACGAGTCTCTTCTCATAATCCACAAACACTCCGATCCTCTGGGGCTTCACTCTCAGAGAAAGAAGGACATATGAAGATTCACGAGCCCAATACATCCCATGTCTCCGTCCCACAGTCCAGTATCCCTTCAGAGGACTCAGACTGATCCTGCCCTTCCTGTCAATGGATTCTCTGGTCACTCCTAAATCCCACTCAGTTTGATTCTTCACCTGAACCTCATAGTAAAAACTCCCTGAGGAGAATCCGTCCTTCCCAAGAACACCAAGATAATACTTAAACCTGTTTTGTTCCTCATCCACTCCTGTCAGTTTTCTGTTTCCAGCTCTCACTTGTTTCCCATCTTCAGACATGATGAGATGTGGATGAGCAGAATCAGCATCCAGAATCACATTCACTGTTGAAAATATTGAACATTCTGCTTTACAGATGAACACATGATACAAAAAAAAATTTTTTGTTTATAGGAATCATGGTAACTTTACAACAAGAAAAACAAAAATAAAAATACTGCATTAACTATAAACTGTTAGAATGTTTTAACTTTGTAGTACTTTTAAAAGCTTGAAGTTGCTAGGGTATTGCTATGTGCTTGCTAGGGTGATTTGAATGGCTGCTAGGATGTTGCTAGGCAGTTTATATGCAGTTGCAAGGGTATTCTGGTTGGTTTTGCTATACGGTTGCTAAGGTGCTCAGCAGGGTTTCTAGGTTGTTGCTATGTGGTTACTGGTGTACTCAGGCTGGTTGCCAGGTTGTTGTTATGCAGTTGCTGAGGTACTCATACTGGTTACTAGGGTGTTGTCATGTGGTTGGAAGGGCGTTGCTATGTGGTTGTTAGGGCATTGCTAGATGGTTTCTAGGGCATTGCCAGGCAGTTGCTAGGGTGTTCTGAGTGTTTGGGCATAACCAGGTAGTTGCTAGGGTGTTCTGGGTGGTTGCTATGGTGTTGCTAAGTGGTTGTTTGGGTGTTCTGTGTGGTTAATAGGGTGTTGCTAGGCAGCTGCTAGCTGTTATACACACTGCTAGTCTGTGTAACAAGTGAATGAATTTGGGAAATTAAAATGATTAAAATAAATAATTGTCATTAACATGAATAGTTTTACTCACCCTTGTGTGTTCTTAAATGTGTGAACGCTAAAAACAGAAAGTGTGAAGTTATAAAGGGTTCATAACAGAATTAATATTTAGATCAATAATGAGATCAATAATTATAATCGATAGACTTTACACAGTTTATATAGACATATACAGACATATAAACAAATTCACCTTGTGGTATAACAATCTTCTGACTTTGTAAAAGTTGATTCCGTTCTAAAGAAAATTCAGAAAAAGACGAGAAAATAACACTGAAATTATGTAATTTCTGTAACTCTGACAAACAAGTTATAATCATTTATTTGTGTTTATAGGATGTTAACATCACACAATCTGTGACTGAATAAACATACATTATTAAAACAAGAACCAAGATACACAAAACTAAATGAATACAGTCTGTTAATATTTTACTGCTGAAAACAGACTTTAAATGAATAATGAATTAATAACTTAATACACACAATCTCACCATGTTTTATTCTCTTGTTCTCTTTCCGTAGTTCACGTTGTTCTGAAGAAAATTAATGATAAAGACGAGAGAAAACAGCATTCAGACAACAAAAAGATATAAGACATACACAAAAGTAAGAATCTACACAATGTCTGTTGATTAATTATTAAGCAGATGAAAACAGACTTGACATCAACACTGAATTAAATGATTTAATAAACACAGATTCCCCGTCTTGTATTCTGTTCTTCTCATTCCTTCATTCCTTCATTCCTTTTTCACGTGGTCGCCTCCGAAACAAATACATTACATTACTGTTGACTGTGTCTTCCATTATATTGAGGAATTATCATAATTATCAAAAAATATGTGCAATAAACATTAATATTATGCCACTATGTCCCTTCTGACTAATCTTTTTAATCCAAATATTAAACCAATATGTTCAGCATTCATATAGGAAAATAATTTATTAGGCTTTACTAGCTAAAAAACAAAACAAACTAAACTAAAACAATAACTATGAACTTGTTTGTCAGGAAGGTTGTGAATGACTGTTGCATCACATGAGAAAAAAACGAAGGACTCGAAAGACTCGAGATGAACGAATCATTTCTGTTTCCTGAACAGAACCTGTGGGATGTTGCACATGCGCGATCAACACAAAATGAACGAATCACTCTCTGAGACGACTCATTGTTCTCAAAATGAACGAATCATTCATGAACGACACGTCACTAATGACCAGCATCTTCTGATCAGATTTGTAGTTTTGCCGAAACAAACATGCTTTATAAACACACAGTTCTGTCATGACAACTCTTATGATAACTGATATTGTATGGTAATATGACTATGTTAATGTATTTGGTCTTGGCAGAATTGATCTGCTACGCTGCTGCTGCAGAGCAACAACTGAGACTTGCTGCTCCAATACATTCACAGATATTTCTGTGATCATGTGAGACATGCTGCTGCTGCTGCACATGTAACATATGAGAAATTAACAGGATCAACTAAACGCTGGATTTTCAAAAGTACATTAAGTTCGAGGCTCCATTGTAAAATGTCAGAAACCAAACAGTTCTCGCTCTCCATTGACTGCCATAGTGTTTATTTTTCCTACTATGGTAGTAAATGTGGGGTGAAATCTGTTTGGTTACTGACATTTTTCCAAATATCTTTCTTTGTGTTCAACAGAAGAATGAACTTCATACAAGTTTGGAACGACATGAGGGTCAGTAAATGATGACAGAATTTTCATTTTTGAGTGAACTATCCCTTTAACTGAGTCAATGTAAAATGAGAACTCAAAAGTTTTTTTTAACAGTGAATATAGAGTGAGGCCTCTAGTAAAATTATTTTAAGTGTGGTTGCAGACCTTGAAACAGACCCCACTGTATTAAACTGCAATTTAAAATTTGAAATGTTCAACTGAGTAAACCAGTCAACAAGTGCAAAGAGTTTTCATCTCAGATTGATATTAAACACAACACACAATCATTTTAGATGTGTATATATATATATATATATATATATATATATATATATATATATATATATATATATATATATTAAAATGATAGAAATAAAAACTGTCCCCAGGCTGCCTTATTTATTTACACAAAATAACAAGAAAACAAGAACTTTACCTCTGTATTTATGAGCAAACACAGCTATCAGTATTCCAGCAATCATGATGAGCAGAACAAAAACTGAAATCAGGATGACTGATGTCCTCCAAGAAGTAAACATGTAACCTGCAAAACCAAGAAATTAAGCACATTAACCCTTTGACGCGTACGATCACACCGGTGTGATCAGTCTTGGCTGGTCCCTGGAGCGTACGATCACACCGGTGTGATTAGAACGTTCAGCGCATCACGTGATCAACTGCCAAATTCAAAAGTCCTTGCGCGCGTTCTCTGGCGCTGAGCCAGTGACAGACGCGCTCAGCGCTGTCAATATATCACAAATATGCAGTGTTTTCAACCACATAATGTTTATTTTAGGTTTCAGACATTTAAATGCACATAAGTACTAACAAATCAATACATTTAGAGTTTGTAAAATACACACTGACGTCTATGGGAGCGGCAATAACAATAATTTCCATAATAATTAGACGATACGCTCTATTCATATCAGATACACATTGTGTAAGTAACTTTAAAGTTTACTCTCTTCTTCTCTCAGTTCACCGGCTCACTTACATTCATGTATTTCGGGATAAGTGGATGAATTCACGTGTTTTAAAACCAACAGACGCGATTCTCTGTACTGCGGGGCAAACTAACATGGCGGCGCCCATCGCGCGTATAGCTCAACTAACGCGATCATTATAAAAGTGTTTAAACAGCAAAACACATCCACTTGCACATATTTGACAATCGGAATATCAGATATGTCATGCTATAGTCATCAAATTTGTTAATATTTTGAATAAAAAAAGAAAAATGAAATAAAAGCAGATCATCAGTCATACAGCGCTATTGTGGCTACCGTCTGTCACGTGACAAGCAATGACGCGTCACCATGGAAACAATAAAGTGACAAGTTCTAAATAACGGTCGCCTTGAAAAACTCACGCTGGGGGCTCAGCCAGAATATTTTAAACTTACGTGCGAAAGGGTTAAGTCAAACATATTTTTTCAGGTGTTTACATAATGTTCAGTTCTCAATGACACACACAGAGTAAAATGTTAATACAAAATTCTATTATCAAGCTAATGCTGCAACTAACAAAGTTTTGTTCTAAGAACAAAGCATGCCCATATAAGGACTTCCTGCACATGCTTTCCTTACAGGTTTACGTCACTCTGGTCAGACATGCTGCAGTTTAAAGACGCGCTCTCGTCTGATCCTCGATCAGTGCCAAACGTGCCGTTCTCACCAGTTCTCACAATAAACAGCTCATCCAGACCTCTCCTGAACTAGCTGTACATACGCGTATATCTGCATTATTCACAGAAACAGATGAATATAATCACTGTATATAATGAAATGTATTTGAGATTAAATTGTATTATTTAATCATTTTATTATAGAATTTTATATATGGATTATATAATTCAATTAATGTAGCATAATTTAATACGATTCTAGTCTTGTTAGGATTAGATTTCAGATTTATATAACTTCTTAACACTGTTATAAGGCCGTACAGAGTAAGTGCTTTTTTTGAATGATTTTTAGTATGTAATTTTTGGTAAATTGTGATTTGGTGTTTATGCACAAATTTGTGCGTACACACACTTAGTGAATGAGACATGAATGTATTATTTCATTCAGATGAATTTAATAATTGGATGAACATTTTATAGTCCTACGCCTTCCACAGACGAAATATATTTATAAAAATACATTTAGACTGTTTAACACAGTGATTGCTATCAGGATATAAGGAGACTTACTCAGACTTACTTGAGCTGATAATTTGTGTCTCCATCATGTGATGCTTCAGTTTGACTCTGCAGTGAATCTTGTCGTTACTGTGATGTACAATGATGGTGCTTTTCACACTGAATCTGTCTTTGTTTCTGTGTTTCTCTGTAGTTTCTGACCTCAATCTGACTCCTTCACTGTCCAGCCACTCAAGATCAGGTTCAGGGTTCCAACCTTCAGATTCACACTGTAGATGAAGTCCTCCTGTACTATCAAACCCATCTACAGTGATCACTGGAGGACTTCCTACAGCTACAGACCAACAACAAGAACATTCAGCTGTTATTTTGGCTTTTTTGAGTTAGTTTGTTTCATGATAAAAGCATGCTAGTTTTCATTGTTTCCTCACCTTCAACTCTGACATTAACAGTGACATCATCAGACGAGGATTTGGACTGAATAAAACACTTATAACGTCCTTCATCAGAGACTCGGACTGATGAGAGTTTGAGTGATGTGTTTCCTCTCTGTAGTTCCTGATGGATCAGTTTTGTTCTCTCTCTGTAGGACTGAATCTGATCTGTGTTTCTGTCATCATGATCCTCATAGAGATGCACTAGTTGCGAGTCTTTCTGATCTGGTCTAAACCACTCCACTCTCATGTCCACAACACTGATGTTGGGTTTGACTGAACAGGGCAGAATCACATCTTCACCAGCTACAGCAAATACAGGATCTGCAGGTCCCACTACTTCATACCGCTCTGTTACAAGAGAAAGAGAGCAGGTCTGAACTACACATCCTACAGGCTTTTACCCTGATGTTGTTCCAGAGAAACAGTCCTGTGCAAAAGTATGAAGTATTTTTCACTATGATGAATAAATTACCTGATCTTGAATCTGTAATTCCACTGATAAGCAGGAGAATCAAAGAAATGAACTTCATCTCTGAGGAGACACAGATGCTAAAAAGAAAATATGAAAAAAAAAAAATGGAAAGAGAGAGAAAACATTACAGAAAAGTGTGTCAGGAGACATGCTCTTTCCCTTAGAATACTACGTCCACTTAAGTTTCTGTCCAAAAGTGAGATGCATTTTTTTCAATCACTTTCTATTGAAAGAAAACTGGTTAAACCGGGTCAAGACAAGCAGGAAACAAAATACACAACGTGTATCTGCATGCGGTACATACTGTGCCATAGACAGGGTTTTATAAGTACAGAGGTTCAGAAAATTGATCTAGCTGGTGGAGGTTAAACACATTTGAAGTCCAAAAAATGGATCACAATACAGCTTTAAAACCATATCAGTGGACAGTAGATTATTTGTCAATACCTGCCCTTACAGAACAAGGATATATTTCCATATATTTATGATCAATATATTAAATAGTGTAAATATACATGTAAATGAATGAATGAATAAATAAATTTAAGTAAATCAATCTTGGGATGAAATCTCTGAAGGACACAGATACTAAGAAAAAAAAAGAAAATTAAACATAATAAAAGGACAATGGTGTGTTAACATGCATATGGGTTTTTTTCTCTGAATACTTCACATTTACACTGATGGACTAAATACAATAAACATCAACAATCAACTGGTTAAATTAGTCCAAAAGCACGACACAAATACGTGTATCTACACAAAGCATCTGATCTCAAGTCTCACTCATGCTAGTCACAGTTGTTCAGGTATGATAAATATATTTTTAGTTGGTTCATGACTTACCTTCACTGAACACTTCTGTGCTAAAGTATTGATATTTTATAGATTATATGATGTTAACAAAATGTTGAAAGGAGAGTTCGTAAAGACCCAAAGGAGAAAAATCCTGCCTCAGTTTCTCTTTCAGCTTTTACTGAACAATCGACCTGTGCCTGATGAACCGCCCCTCCTTCACACTACTGATAATCAGAGCTGGTTAAGTTACTTTTATAATGTATTTCACTACAAATTACAAAATACATGCATTAAAAAGTAATTTGTAATGTATTTTGTTAGATTACCCAAGTTTTGTAACTTAATCTAAATACTTTAGAATACTTTGGAATACTGTTAATTATGTATCACACCGTTCGCAAAGACCGTCCGCCCCCTTCAGTTACTGTTGTTATGTCCGACTAGTCATGTGCTCTCACGCCACACATCATGTTCTCACACAGTGAAAAATACATCGGAGCAAAGAGGACACTGACAACACATCGACAGACAAGACAGAGCAGGTTACTTTTGACATGAAACTAATAAATAGCTTAAACAATAGTTTAAACAATTAATAGCATATAGTGTCTCTTTAATGTGTCGTGACAGATCGCTGTAGCTCCTTCAAGCGGCTCGTGAACCGATCATCTCTTCATACTAGTTCATTTATAGCATCAAATAAACATGAATGAACATCAGAAGGAATGTTGTTTCAAGCGCGGAAAGACGTGAGTACACACAATTTTTCAAGTCCAAATCCACTTTAATCTATTAACTCTTCTGACTGTTTTGTCGGACAAAATGGCGGATTCAGGGTTATGATTGGTCAGATCATCTGTCAATCAAACTGCCAGCGAAGGGTTTGAAAAAATCAACAAATCTGATTTTTTTCTCTGAATTGTGTGATAAAAAGTTGAAATTGCGAAATGCGCAATTTTCCAGAAAAAAAGCCAGAATTGCGAGATGTCAGAATTGAGATATAAACTCGCAACTGCAAGAAAAAGTCCAAATTTCAAGTTATCACATTATAACTAGCAACTCTGAGTTTACATATCCCAACTAACCCTTCTCAAACAGTTTGATTGACAGGCGATTTAACCAATGATAACGCAGAATCTGCCATCTTATCAGACAAAGCCATCAGGGAGTAGCCTATAGTAGATTAACGTTGGTTAACTTGAAAAATTGTGTGTCCTCACGTCTTTCCGGACTTGAAACAACATTCCTTCTGATGTTCATTCATGTTTATTTGATGCTATAAATGAACTAGTATGAAGAGATGATCTGTTCACGAGCCGCTTGAAGGAGCTACAGCGATCTGTCACGACACATTAAAGAGACACTAGACGCTTTTTATTGTTTAAACTTCTTGTGTGACGTGAGAGCACATGGGTTGTCAGGCAGAGCAACACGGGGCAGGTTTTGTGAAGGGTCAATTGTGACTTTATGAAACGCAAATGTGAGTTTAAATCTTGTTAAATTTTGATCATCAGGTAATGAAAGAAAGTTAAGATTTAAATGTATGTAAATTTTTGAATGGGGCAATATTTATAAATTCATTCATTTTGTCTTGTGGAGTATATGTAAACATCTGTTATGTAAAATGGCTTATTCAGGACAGTACTAAATAAAAGTAACATGCAATTTTTATGATCCCTCTTATTTTGTTAAAATTATTCAAATGTTGCATATTTTGCAAGTTATGAAACAAAATTGTAGCTTAGGATGCTTTTTCATAATGTCAGAGTCGGGAGTAGCCTATCTCCAGTTTCTGTTTACATTAATGTTTAAATTAAATAAATGGCATTGTATTTTAAATACGTAACTAAGTTACATGTATTTCGTTACTCCCCAACCCTGCTGATAATCAACTGCTGGAACTACTCTCCTTTGTAGACTGAGGGTCGTATGAATGGCTTTTGCGCAGCGGTGTGATTTTTTTAGAATAAATTTGAAGGTTGCTAATAGATTTTTTTTTAATTGCTATTTACCACGTATCCTACAAAATTTTAAGCATATCACACTTTAACAGAGTTTTCATTGACTCACGGAAGGCCGATTGCCGAAACATTTGCCTGATTTAGTGCTTTGTTGCACTAAATCAACAAAGTATTGTAATTTGCTTTCACTACGTTTGACCGCGGTGATTCTATCTTTTTTGATATGTAAGGCATTTTACACAGGCATGTGTCGAACTGCACACAGACGTCATCAGTGAGCGTCCGCAGGGTCCTTTCAGTCACCGTACGTCTGTCACGCCGTAGTTTCCAGTCTCCTATAGGTCAAACTACAGCAGAGCAGAAATGATCCGATCATTAAGTTTACTCAAATACTCACTGAATGTCTCTCAGCGAGCTCATGTCCGACTGTTCTCATCCAGCAGAGCGGTCGGGAAACGAATAGTCCCCGCGACATTCACTGGAGGTACATGTTTAATTGGTTTAATATGACGAGCTGTTAAATAATTAGACCATATCAGCATGATGAAGTATAATACCAATGAAAGAGTCATTTTAATGAAATAAACGCAGGCTTTTCGGCTCAAAAATGTGCATTTATCAGATTATGGTGTCGCTCATTGTCAAAATAAACACGATTTGTGCAGAATTAGTCTATTGGTCAGTTGGACATGTTCAGTAAAGTTAGCAGTCTCAGTGAAGAATCTCCATATTTACCCGCAGATGTAAAGACTGTTGAGCAGAGACAGACAGTAACAATTATCAAATCCAAACCCCTGTGTTTGGTCCTTAAAACCTCAGAGTCTGTCTCTCTTTCTCTTTCTCAGTTGATACTGATGGCAGACAGCTCCATCACCGCAGACCTGTCAGACTGTGCAGCTCCAGCTGGTCTGGAGTCAGTGTGGCTCATCGCTCCTACAGCACACAACAGGCCGAGAGCGCAGAGGAGGAGACGCTCCACAGCATCATCACCGACACCGAGAACGTTCAAGGTGAATTCAAGCAGAAGATCAGCTTATTTAGGGATAATTCAGCAAAATAAAATGAAAATTCTGTCATCTTTTACTCACCCTCAAGTTGTTTCAAACCTGTATGAGTTTCTCTCTTCTGCTGAATACAAAAGAAGATATTTTGAAGAATTTCAGTAACAAAACAGTTGATGGACCCCATTGAAAAAAATACTATGGAAGTCAATGGGGTCCATCAACTGTTTTGTTACTGACATTCTTCAGAATATCTTCTTTTATATACTCATACAAGCTTAGAACAACTTAAGGGTGAGTAGAATTTTCATTTTTTGGGGTGAACTAAACCTTTAGAATGATTTCTGAAGGATCATGTGATGCTGAAAATTCAGCTTCGATCACAGGAATAAATTAGATTTCAAAATATATTAAAATAGAAAACCGTTATTTTAAATGTCAGAATATTGCTGTTTTTACTGTATTTTTGATCAAATAAATGTGGTGAGCGAAAGTCTTTAAAAACATATTTTGAAAATTTTACCAACCCCAAACATTTGAATAGTAAAGATTTAGAAACTTAAATTATAGTGTATACTATAGCGTATGGATGATGAAACTCTTGTTTCTTTGTTCAAATAAGGATCCTTCTCCAAACACGAGTTCCAAGCAGAGACGAAGAAACTGCTGGATATTGTGGCCAGATCGCTGTATTCTGAGAAAGAGGTGACAAATAAATATATATTTATTTATATGTTGTATATATATATATATATATATATATATATATATATATATATATATATATATATATATATATAGAAATATATATATATATATATATATATATATAAATATATATATATATATATATATATATATATATATAAATATATATATATATATAAATATATATATATATATATATATATATTTTTTCTTTTCTTTTTTTTTATTATATATATAAAAGTTATTATTATTATTATTATTATTTTTTTTTGGTATTGCCATATTGTTTGAGCAATTCTCTTGAAAAATTCAAAAATCTAGTTATTGAACAATGAATTGTCCAGGCTGATTATTTGGTTTCATCTGAGTTATCATCATTGAAGTTGTTTTATTTATCTGCAATATTTTGGCTGTTGGCCACCATATAGATCTATTTTATCAAATAATCATCAGCTTGACATGGTTAAATATATTATAATTTTGATCTTGTTGGAGTACAAAATTAATAATAATAAATATGCCATTCAATTTCAAGGATTGGAACCAGATATACAACTAGAAAACCACCTCAGAAATGATTTTAAAATTATAATAGTAATCATAAATGAATGGAGAAGTCATGGAAAAGCATTGATCAGAGTGGGTGATCTAATGGTCGGTGATTCTGTCAGGTGTTCATCAGAGAGCTGATCTCAAACGGCAGTGATGCGCTGGAGAAACTGCGGCACAAGATGATGACAGCAGGAGGAGATTCAGCAGAGATGGAGATTCACCTGCAGACGGACGCAGCCAAAGGCACCTTCACCATCCAGGTATCTTCAGCCCATACAACTCGAGAATCGTGGTTCTGAATCAGATTAATCATATTCCGTTACCATCACTTTATTAAAATACCCGAGACCAATAATGTTCTGAGCGAAGAAATTGAACAGCAGTTCATTCCAAATCTGTTTTCAGTTTGGGAAATAAAACTGATACTTGACACTAGGGGTTGAATGACTTCAGATTCTTTAAAGTCGATGAAAGTCGAGTCGACTAGTCGCTGATGATGTCATTAATAGGGGTGTGACGAGACCCCTATCCCACGAGACGAGACACGAGATTGGGTTCACGAGACGAGATTTTTATAGTATTTTTAAGAAATCCTCAATAATGAAACGTATGAAGGGAAAATAGACTTTTATTCAACTGAAAATCATAAAATGCAAAAATGTTGGTGCATTTTGAAATCAACTTGTAATGCATGTCATTTTACTTCTATTTTAATGAATTATTTGCAGTAAAACAACATGCAAACACTGCTAAATGTTTTGCCACAAAATCAACCAATTGTTTTCTGCCCTGTATAATTTCACATGAGAAATCTCACTGAACTTCTTTCTACAGATTGAACATAAATTAAACAGTATAAATAAAATAAACATAAATAAAAAATTCAAATAACACTTTAAGTGTCACTTTAACTGCAGTACAAAGTTGACCATTTCCCAGTCACTATTGATTGTGTGGCTGTAACTGTTATATAGCTCTGCGCACACCGAGAAGTCCAACCGTCAGCAGTAATAGCGATGCTTTCTGCCTCTTTAGGGGTCGTTCACATATCGCGCCTAAAGCATGTAAAGCGCTGCCGCGTCGCTTCCTCCTACTTTTGCAAGCGTTCGCTTCCTCGAGCTTCTGTAGCGTCTGTCGTTGCTATGCAACCATGAACTGTGCTCTCCACGACCATGAGGAAGTTTCATCAAGGGATAAATAGATTTTTAGCCCTTGCTTTAGCTTTACTACTAGATATATTTATGGAGATGAGATATAACAACCCCCTGTACAGCTATGATCAGCTGTTCGGCTGAGATTTCCATGTTTTGTTATGGAAAGGTCGAAGATGATAGGCTAGTTCTTGTCACATGACCTGCGGTGCGCTTGCGGCGTTCTGAAAAGTTGAGTTGTTTTCATCTCGCCGCGTCGCCAGGAAAAAACCAGCGCGCCGCTTCCATTTTGCGCGAATGAAAATGCGCGCGATATGTGAACGGCCCCTAAGAGTCTGGACAACCTTGGCCGAGGTGTACGGCTTAGTTTTCTTACAATGTTTACATATTGTTTGTGTCTTGTGTGTTATTATTTCGTCGTTTATTATTTCTACTGGAAAACCAAAATGTTTCCACACAAACGATTTGAAAGTGGCGGGGGCATCTTCAATAATAATTTCACCCTCACACTGATTGCACGACGAGACAACTTTTCACCTCGACGAGAAATCTCGTCACGTTTTAGTCTCGCGAGATCTCGTCACACCCCTAGTCATTGATGAACAAATAAGCCTGAACCTCGGGATTCTCAGTTTATCCAGAATCTAGCAGCTCTAAATGTAATATCACAACTGAAACTTTTCATTTTCACATTACACTTTAACCACGACTGTCATGTTGGATTTAGTTTATTTGTGCAGGGGCATTTGTGCCCCCGTGTCTTGAATTTGGAGGGCATTTTTGTTCAGTTTGGGGGCATTTTCACCCAAAGACGCTGTTAATTTCCGACACTGATCTCATACATGGCCTCTCTGCAGTTCAACTGAAGGAAATCCGTTGTAGCAGCGAAGCCCTTTAATCCCCGTGTTGAAGCTATTGATCAACACGTTTATGCTCTGATTTGTAGGACACTGGTGTTGGGATGAACAAAGAGGAGCTGGTGGCTAATCTGGGCACCATCGCTCGATCTGGATCAAAGGTGCGTCTCGTTGAACTCCTCAAATCTGCTGCTCTTCATTCTGACAGTGGTTTTGATTTCATGGTTCTTGTTCTTCCTCCTTCAGGCTTTTCTGGATGCTCTTCAGAGTCAAGCAGAGGCCAGCAGCTCCATCATTGGTCAGTTCGGTGTGGGCTTTTACTCCGCCTTCATGGTGGCTGATAAGGTGGATGTTTATTCTCAGTCAGCAGAACCAGACGCTCCTGGATACAAGTGGTCCTCAGATGGGTGAGACATTTTAACAGCTGCTCTGGTCCAGAGACACGATAGCACAGAGTGGATCATATCCACGAGTCGGCGCAGACCAGAAAACATATCCGACCTATTTGAATTCTGCACAGAATGCTATATTTGAGTGCGATAATGGAGGATATTAGGAGGAGAATCTGTTAGAGATTAGGAGGAAATTGAGGCTTTATTGAACTCAACAGCTCTGGCCGAGCAGTGATATAAATGAAACGCTATTGGCTATTTTAAAAGGGGGAGGAGCTGTTTAATTTGTCCCGTCCCATCTTCCTGTTTCAGTTGAAATTACATCAACACATTGAATAATGCTGCGCGTTTCAATGCAATTCAGTGGGTCAATAGCGATATATATCAAGTATGTTTTAATGGAAATAAGGTTTCTAAATCAAAATTTTAGATTCCAGTGAAATTTTACAATTATTGATATCAGTTTTGATGCCACAGCAGAAACTCATAATAGGTAAAGTAAGTAAAAAAAAGATGTAACAATTATTGAAAAAAAAAACAGTCAAACAAAGAAGAAAATAAACAATAAGACAATTATTTGTATTACATTACAAATAAGATATTATGACTGTGACTACATGATTTGACTGATTTGGACGTTATGTTTGTGGCGCAAAGCGCAAGAATGTGATGCGGCACAATCGTTTTATCTTGATTATCAGGTTTGTTCATAAACATTGGAAATCAAAACTATAAAAATTGTAGCCCATCACACAGCCCTGCTTTTGTCATATTTGTGGGTAATAGACCATCTTTAGTCATGTGAAGTTAACCTCTGAATAAAATGAATCACATTTTCATGTTTTACTCACAGTTTTGTGTGTCTGCAGCTCTGGAGTGTTTGAGATCGCAGAAGCTTCAGGTGTGCGTCAGGGAACTAAGATTGTGCTTCATCTTAAAGACGACTGCAAAGAGTTTTCATCAGAAGATCGTGTCAAAGGTCTGCAAACCACTCCACGTGACATAAAACATGATGTGCTTTGAGAAGAAACTCATTTAAGTGACTTTGTTTTGCAGAGGTTGTGACCAAGTACAGCAACTTTGTCAGTTTTCCCATCTTTCTGAACGGACGACGGCTGAACACCCTGCAGGTGTGTGAAGTCTGTTGATAAATGACCTTTGACCTCCCTGTGACTCAGTCCTGACCTGTTTCTCTCTCTCTGCAGGCGCTCTGGGTGATGGAGCCCAAAGATATCAGCGAGTGGCAGCATGAGGAGTTTTATCGCTACGTGGCTCAAGCCCACGACAAACCCCGCTACACGCTGCACTACCGCGCTGACGCCCCGCTCAATATCCGCAGCATCTTCTACGTGCCGGAGATGGTGAGTTTGAGATGACGGCTGAATCAGACAAATACACAATAGTGTAACTTACAGACTTAGGGCCCTATCATACACCCGACGCTATGCGAATCCAGGCGTGACGCAAGTTAGCGCTGCACGATTTAATCGCATGATACGAAAAATAACATTGAACTTGAATGCGATTCTTAGTATGATTATAAAATCACAAAGGCTGTGATTATTTTATGTGCAACTTGTCAATGAAGTTTTGCTTCAAATGCTAATCCATCTGAAAGCATTGCGAGTTTGAGTCGCTTATAATGTACATTTGAAAAAGCAACGCATTAAATGAGCGCATGCCAAATCGTGTACGATTTAATCACGATAAATCATGCAGCCCCAACCCAAATGTTTTATCATTTTCACGTCCTGCGCCATGTTGTTTAAATATCAAATGCACTCCCGCCCATCTGTTCGCCCATGGTCGTGCTGGTCTGAAAACGAGGTGTGTTCAGGTGCATTGTTGGCGTGTTGCTATTTTGAGGCGACAAAGCGACTGCGTCATTGACCAACAAAAACCTGCTCTAAAATCAATGGCAGAGTTTTTTTTTTTTGTTTAAAGAGCGCGTTAGTAATATGCACCTACAGACGGGTGCACAACACCGGGATGTGCAGAAGCACACAATCATGCCACATATTAAAAATAAAATGATTACAATGTAGAAGATTATTATTGTGTACATAAAGATAAAAATGCCTACATGTCATTGCATGTATAAGTATTACCTATGTGCAGTAATGACGAATGAAACTGGTTAATTATTTGACCATTCATGCCAATACATGCGTGTAGTTAAACTGACTCATGTTGAGGGTGTCTATATCCCACCAGGTAAATAGCGAATCCGCCATGATGCGAGCGCACCTGGATTTAAAGGGAATGGGGGATGACGCTCTGATTGGTTTAAAGCGTTATGCCCAAAACGCTCCCATGACTCATTAAGAGAGTAGGTACAACACTTTTAAACCATGTGTGCCGACCGTTTTTAAACTAGCAAAAGTGGATTCGCTTTAGACACATCAAGTATTTAAATATTTTAAAAATTATTATACATACATTATATACAAGTTATTAACTTAAAATTAATTTGCCTGTTTCATCTTTTAACAACAAAATTATAACTCAATTTAATTTATATGCATTATGCAATTGACCCTTCGCAAAGACCCTTTAGTTACTGTTGCAATGCCAGACAACCCATGCGCTCTCACGCCACACATCATGTTCTCATGCAGTGAAAAATACATCGCAGAGCAAAGAGGACACTGACAACATATGAAACAGTTTCATATTTAAAATTTTGTATTTTTTAAAGAAGTTTAAACAGTAAATAGCGTATAGTGTCTCTTTAATGTGTCGTGACAGATCACTGTAGCTCCTTCAAGCGGCTCGTGAACCGATCATCTCTTCATACTAGTTCATTTATAGCATCAAATAAACATGAATGAACAGCAGAAGGAATGTTGTTTCATTTCAAGTTCAAGTTCACCAACGTTAAAACGTTAAAAAGGCAGATTCGGGGTTATGATTGGTCAGATTGCCTGTCAATCAAACTGCCGGCGTAGGTCAGTTATGTGCATTTCATTTTTGTATATAAATAAACACATGAACTGTCTTAATATTATATCTTTTTTTTCCAATTATACATTTTATTTAGTAAAAAGCGGTATATCCGGTGTATCTCTCAAATCACTTTTTTTTTTTCTTCTTACAAAATAAAACAATGAATCCAAATCAGCCACATATTAAATCCTAATGATTCTTTGTATTGTTTTGTGATGAGCAGAAACCGTCCATGTTTGACGTGAGTCGTGAGATGGGATCCAGTGTGGCTCTGTACAGCAGGAAGGTTCTGATCCAAACCAAAGCCACAGACATCCTTCCCAAGTGGCTTCGTTTCCTGCGAGGTCAGCTGAGCGTCCATATAACTGCATGAAACAAACTTTAAATGCATTATTAGATTAATAGAACTATGTTAAAAATAAACTTGATTGGGATTTCCTTTTGTCATGTGTCTGCAGGTGTTGTGGACAGTGAAGATATTCCTCTAAACCTCAGCAGAGAGCTGCTACAGGAAAGCGCCCTGATCAGGTACAAACCCGTCTGAAACATGACGTTAAGTCTTCAACATTGTTCAAAAAAACAAGAGTAAGAAACTCTTTTCTTTCAGGAAACTGCGGGATGTTTTACAGCAGCGTGTCATTCGGTTTCTGTTGGACCAGAGCAAGAAGGATCCAGAGAAATACGCTCGCTTTTTTGATGAGTACGGGCTCTTTATGCGCGAGGGCATCGTAACCACAGCGGAGCAGAGCGTCAAGGTGCGAAACGCCTCGTTTAACCTTCATGATCTACCTGTTTCTCTCTGATTGTCTTTAAACGGCTGATTCATGTGTTCACAGGAGGACATTGCCAAGCTGTTGCGCTTTGAGTCGTCAGCGCTTCCTGCGGGACAGCAGACCAGTCTGATGGAGTACGCCTCTCGGATGAAGGCGGGAACGAGGAACATTTACTATCTGTGCGCACCCAACCGCCACCTGGCCGAACACTCGCCGTACTTCGAGGCCATGAAACAGAAAGATATGGAGGTGAGACTAGAGACAAACGGGTCTATAGTTAACTAACCAGCATATTCAAGAACTAATGGGCAATGAAACTAGAAGTTGATCCAAAGGCGATGCAATACATGGCAGAGATCTGCTGGAAACAACTGATAATTAAATTTCAATTATAAATAATTAAAATAACATAAAACATAAAATGTGCATTATCCATTGATAAGGTTGTCATGTGGATATTGAGATGAACACAAGAGGGCGCCAACACTTCTGTTATTCTCAAAATGGCCAACTATATCAGTCAGCAGCTACAGAGGCTTTAAGATGGCATTTGTTAAAATATTTGCATCTATTAAAGTATTTCATTTAATTTTCTTGTGATCTTGACTTAGAAAAATATTCTCAAAATTGCATATTTTCTGTCTGGAGAAAGTAGATGTCCCATTTAATTGTAAATGCCTAATTAAATACGTATAAATTTAATATAAATTTAAAAATACACATTTAATAATATAATAATACTATATAAATATGGAGTAAAAAAAGAGAAAAAATATTATTGCAATTCATCGACTAATATGAGGACAGAATCACTGTTTCCAATTAATATAATATTATATATTAAATACATAACATTGTACACTTTTGAATTTCAACCTTCAAAACAACAAAAGCCAAATAACAGATGTATTTATTGCTTTTTATTACTATTATTCTGTTAATCTATATGTGTTTATATAATATTTAATTGTTTAAACATCTACAGTTATGTGTATGGGATTCCTAATAGCTCAAAAAATATGGTTGATGTCATGATTAAATTGAATTGAAATCATGCAGACAATGCCAGGTCGAGAGGAGAAAATTAAGTAGCGATAATAACAAACAGCAGAAAAAGACGTGCCTGTTTCTGAGGTTCTGCTCTTCCGCAGGTCTTGTTCTGCTTTGAGCAGTTTGATGAGCTCACGCTGCTTCACCTCCGAGAGTTCGACAGGAAGAAGCTCATCTCGGCTGAGACCGACATTGTTGTAGACCATTACAAAGAGGAGAAATTTCAAGACAGCAAACCAGGTAAGATGCAACCTCAGGAAAACCAAATGACATTTGTGAAGTCTGGATTTTTCATCATTTGTAGATAGACGTATATATGTTCATCATTTGTCACCCCATTTTGCAAAATAACATTTAATGTGATTTAAGCATTTGGACGAGTAAATCAAAAGACAGTCCTGACCTGTAGAATCACTGATGTGTCTGTCCTGTGCAGCATCAGAGCGCTTGACCGATCAGCAGGCAGAAGATCTGATGGCCTGGATGAGGAACTCGCTTGGACAGAGAGTCACCACCATCAAGGTACACAAAACTAAATAAAACTAAACAGTCACTTTCACAAATGTTGACCACCTTGTTCATGTCACAGCTGCTTTTGCACCTATCATAGAGTAAATTTGCACGAAAATGATCACATTTACATTATTGCAACAATTCATTTCTACTCGTTTCCTTGTTATTCAGAAAAAATACAATATATTGCACTATGGGAATTAAAAGGGTAGGCCTAAGGTTGGTAATGATGTGCTGTTTTTAAGTCACATGGCATTTGAATGTTCCTCAAATTTCTCTTTCCCACCGTTGCCCTCACACGGAAGACGCCCGTGCTCCAGAAAGTGCTCTTTACCTCATTTCTAAACATCTCTTCTCAAGGGGGATTTTTTTTGCAGCATCTTTGATAAGTAAATTGGAAAGTTTTATTCACAAATCAACTTTGGCTAACATAGTTTTACTGTAAATTGAGAAAATATAAATGTTGCCATATGACAACTCTGCTTCTACTGGAATTGCAGTAATGTATTTCCCCTTTGGGATTTTTTTATAGATAGTAGCATCAACAATATGATTTCTGTTATTTATTTATTTTGAAGTGTTTTTGTAGTATAGTTGTATTTATGTATAACAAAATTACTTCTTCTCTTCAGAAAATGAATACAGCAATATTTTATGGAAAGTAATGTGTATTTAAGTAGATAAGAAAATCATAATTTTATGAAAAAAACTTTTTTTTTTTTTGTTGACCTTTTTCCATTGTGGTACATTGTTGCCATATGCCAACGTTTCCCTTAGTACATCCCAAAAAAATTTTTGATTTGCATAATTGAAGCCATTTCATGTAATAACTTATTTGAAAAAATATTTCACGGTTAGAACATAATCCATACCATAGAGGGTTAGATATACGCTGAGCCAAAACATTATCGAATATCGTTGATCATCTCCTAACAACGTCACATAATTTAGGTCGGGGTAGATTAGATGGTAAGCAAATTTCTCATAATCAACGTGTGGGATGCAGGAGAAATGGGCAGGAATAAAGATCCGAGCCACTTTGACAAGGGTCAAATTGTTATGGTAAGGTGACTGGGTCAGAGTTTCTTTGAAAAAGCAAGGCTTGTGGGTTACTCCCGGTCAGCAGTGGTGAGAATTTTGCGATTGTGTCCGAGGAGGGGTAAACCACAAACCGGCAACTGGGTGTCGGGCGCCCAAGGCTCATCAATGCATGACGGCAACAAAGGCTATCCCGTCTGGTCCGAGCCAACAGAAGGTCTATTGTGGCACAAGTCACTCAATGTTTTAATGATGGTTATGGGAGGAATGTGTCTCAGTCGTATGGGGCTGTGTAGCCGGAGAGTGCCTATGATGACCCCTGTCCACCTTTGAAGGCACCTACAATGGGCATGTGAGTGTCTGAACTGGATCTTGGAGCAGTGGAAGAAGGTCACCTGGTCTGATGAGTCCCATTTTCTTTTATATGTTGTGAACAGCCAGGTACCAGGTACCAGGATGTACTGTGGGACAATGACAAGCTGAAGGAGGGAGTGTGATTATCTGGGCAATGTTCTGCTGTGAAACCTTGGGTCCGTCCATTCATGTGGACGTCAATTTGACACGCCACCTACCTAAACATTGTTGCAGATCGCACTTCATGACAATAGTGCATGCTGCCACACGGCACATGTTGTTCAGGAATGGTTTGAGGAGGATGAAGATTTCAAGGTGTTGCCCTGGCCTTCAAATACCTCAGATCTCTATCCAGGTGAGCATCTATGAGATGTGCTGGACCAACATATTCGATCCAAAGTGGCTTCAGACTAATTTAAAGGTGGCATGAAATAGAAGTTGCGATAGTCTTTTGTTCCCTATTGTGACTTGCGTCGATCAATAACATTGTGACCAGTGAAGTGAATAACATTGATTATCTCTTCATCACAGCATCTGTTATCTGGGTGGGGGATATATTAGGCGCAAGTGAACATTTTGTCCTCAAATATGATGTGTTAGAAGAAGGAAAAATGTGAGTTTGACAAGTGCCAAATTTTGATGGCTAGAAGACTGGATCACAGCATCTCCAGAACCGCAGCTCTTGTGGGGTGTTCCTGTGGTCAGTGTCTATCAAAAGTGGTCCAAGGAAGGAACAATGGTGAACCGGCGACAGGGTCAAGGGCGGCCAAGGCTCACTGATGCATGTTGGGAGCGAAGGCTGGCCCTTGTGGTCCGATCCAACAGACGAGCTCCTGTAGCTCAAATCGCTCAAGTGAATCAGTTTGTTGTGTATGAGGTTGAACAGACGCAGACCAGTCAGGGTGTCCATGATGACCCCTGTCCACCGCCGAAAGCACCAACAGTGGGCATGCGAGCATCACGACTGGACCACGGAGCAATGGAAGAACGTGGATTTTTTTTACATCATGTGGATGGCCGGGTGTGTGTGCATCGCTTACCTGGGGAACACATGGCACCAAGCCAGCGGAGGCAGTGTGATGCTTTGGGCAATGTTCTGCTGGGAAACCTTGGGTCCTGCCATCCAATGTGTCATGTTCATCCTTTCATGGATATTCAGGTATTCCCTGTGGTTCTTTCATAAGGATAATGCGCCCTGACACAAAGCAAAAATGGTTCAGGAATGGTTTGAGGAGCACAATGACGAGTTTGAGGTGTTGACTTGGCCTCCAATTTCCCCAGATCTCAATCAATTCGAGCATCTGTGAGATGTGCTGAACAAACGAGTCCGATCCATGGAGATCCTCACCTTGCAACTTACAGGACTGAAAGGATCTGCTGCAACATCTTGGTGTCAGATCCCACAGCACTCCTTCAGGGGTCTAGTGGAGACCATGCCTCGACGGGACAGGGCTGTTTTGGCAGCAAAAGGGCGACCAACACAATAATAATGTTAATGTTATGCCTGATAGGTGTATATCCAAGTGAAACGGCTTTTCAAACAAGAAAAAAATTATGGCAGGACTTGATTTTGTCTGTCAGGTTTGATTTTGTAGTTTAAAAGTTCAATCATTAACATGCATCATTTTCCTGATTTACACACATCTTGCAAATGCATGGAGACTTGACATCTGTGATTATTAACATTCATTTACCTTTTTCGTAGGTGACGCCGCGTCTGGACACACACCCTGCCATGATCACAGTGCTGGAGATGGGCGCTGCTCGACACTTCCTGCGTACACAGCAGCTCGCCCGCAGCTCAGAGGAAAGAGCACAGATCCTACAGCCCACGCTGGAGATCAACGCTGGGTACCAGACAGTTCACTTTAACACTCTAGCCCAGCACAAATAAACAATCTGACAAGACAGAAAAAATCCCTAGTATCCTTAGTCAGGATTTTTGTCTTGTTTAGTATTTTACTTGAGGAGAAAAATGACTGAAGATATTAAAGGGCTCAACCTCATGTCGTTCCAAACCTTCAAGACCAACGAGAATGAACCTCATACGTCCTGCGTAACACGAGAATGAACCTCATTGGTTCTTGTGAAGCTCAAATGTCCTGCGTAACATGAGAATGAACCTCATTGGTTCTTGTGAAGCTCAAACGTCCTGCGTAGCTTGAGAATGAACCTCATTGGTTCTTTCGGAAGCTCAAACGTGCTGCGTAACGAGAATGAACCTCATTGGTTCTTGCAGAAGCTCAAACATCCTGCGTAATACGAGAATGAACCTCATTGTTTCTCGCGGAAACTCAAACGTCCTGCGTAACACGAGAATGAACCTCATTGGTTCTTGCAGAAGCTCAAACGTGCTGCGTAACACGAGAGTGAACCTCATTGGTTCTTGCAGAAGCTCAAACGTGCTGTGTAACACGAGTGTGAACCTCATTGGTTCTTGCAGAAGCTCAAACGTGCTGTGTAACACGAGTGTGAACCTCATTGGTTCTTGCAGAAGCTCAAACGTGCTGCGTAACACGAGAGTGAACCTCATTGGTTCTTGCAGAAGCTCAAACGTGCTGCGTAACGAGAATGAACCTCATTGGTTCTTGCAGAAGCTCAAATGTCCTGCGTAACGAGAATGAACCTCATTGGTTCTTTCGGAAGCTCAAACGTCCTGCGTAACGAGAATGAACCTCATTGGTTCTTGCAGAAGCTCAAACGTGCTGCGTAACACGAGAATGAACCTCATTGGTTCTTGCAGAAGCTCAAACGTCCTGCGTAATGAAAATGAACCTCATTGGTTCTTGCAGAAGCTCAAAAGTCCTGCGTAACACGAGAATGAACCTCATTGGTTCTTGCAGAAGCTCAAACGTCCTGCGTAACGAAAATGAACCTCATTGGTTCTTGCAGAAGCTCAAACGTCCTGCGTAACACGAGAATGAACCTCATTGCTTCTTACAGAAGCTCAAACGTGCTGCGTAACGAGAATGAACCTCATTGGTTCTTGTGAAGCTCAAACGTCCTGCCTAACGAGAATGAACCTCATTGGTTCTTGCAGAAGCTCAAACGTCCTGCGTAACACGAGAATGAACCTCATTGGTTCTTGCAGAAGCTCAAAAGTCCTGCGTAACACGAGAATGAACCTCATTGGTTCTTGCAGAAGCTCAAACGTGCTGCGTAACACGAGAATGAACCTCATTGGTTCTTGCAGAAGCTCAAACGTGCTGCGTAACACGAGAATGAACCTCATTGGTTCTTGCAGAAGCTCAAAAGTCCTGCGTAACACGAGAATGAACCTCATTGGTTCTTGCAGAAGCTCAAACGTCCTGCGTAACGAGAATGAACCTCATTGGTTCTTGCAGAAGCTCAAACGTCCTGCGTAGCACGAGAATGAACCTCATTGGTTCTTGCAGAAGCTCAAACGTGCTGCGTAACACGAGAGTGAACCTCATTGGTTCTTGTGAAGCTCAAACGTGGGTTGGGCCCCGACAACCTCTCCGAGAAAAATCATGGTCAGTCTGTTGCGTATGACAATAGAATCACCAAGAGAAAACACATTTCCTGTATTTAAGGAGAGTCCACTGAAGTGAAGTATACTGTACTTGCGTTATAAATAGAAATGCTGTGGTTTCTCTAATATCAAGCGATATTTTGCAGACATGATCTGATCAAGAAGCTTCATGCACTGAAGGACTCAAACCCTGATCTGGCGCAGCTTCTCCTTGAACAGGTAAAGAAAGTTTCCCACATATGCACCATTCTCTCACCTCAATTATACTATTTATAACTTAAAACTAAATGGCATTTTTTACGTACCAGATATACGACAACGCCATGATCACAGCCGGCCTGAACGAAGACCCTCGCCCGATGATCTCCCGACTGAACCAGCTTCTTACTCAAGCCCTGGAGAAACACTGAAGCCCTGCTGGTGTTCAGCCTGACGGACTTGTTTTGCCATTATTAGAGCCGTGCACTGATGCACGAAGAGGACGTCCCCTTGTGCCAGTGAAGACATGATCGCACACTAAACACAAGCAAACATTGTTTATATGAAGACTTGAAAATATTTGTGCTGGTGTGAACTTATCGTTTAGGTGGAAGTTGTTTTACATTCGATACGATTTGACTGTCCAGCCATCGATTGTCAGATTGGAGAAAAAGAAAACCACCAATTCAGCGGTTTGTGACTGCTAGAGTTGCGCTCCTGAATTTACATGGAAAGTTGTGAGATAAAGATAGCAGTGAAATATTGTCTATTATATTTCTTGTACCTTTTTTTTTTGTTTTGCTCTAAAATTACTCACATTTCAGTCCAGTAGTTCATGAACAGCTTTCCCATGTGTGAATAGTGATGAAAATATTAAAACATGAAATGTCTTAAATGCTTAATTTCACTCATCGTAACTTTCTTTTGAATTCTTTCATAACTAACATTTACAAGACCCCTTTAATGGAACATTTCTATGGATGATATTGCTTTTATGACTTGAGAAATTGCATAGATAAATCAAACTGTATACCTGTGCTTACTTAACAGCGCACCAAAAATTATACAAGTGTAAACTCGAATGAAAAATCAGTCTCGTACATATGTGATCATATCCAACTCTTTGTAGTGAAACAGAAATCCAGTGCGCTCCGAAATGGTGAACTGCGCCATAAAGGCTCTAAACCGCAGTTGCGTTATTCAGACACCAGGAGGCGCAGTGAAGCCGGTGAGGAGCGGGCACTGGGATCGGTGACGCTGAAAACTGGTAAAACTGATAGTCACGCATTTACAGTAGATCATGCAGATTTTAGGGAACAATACTGTTAAGAATCTGGAAAACTTGCTTGAATGCTGTAGTGCTTTAAAGTTAAACAACACTGATCTAATAACATTTGACTCAAAACAGTATTTAGAAGTACATTTGGGTAGTTGAACACATAGCACATATACTTTTCCTCGTGCACGCAATGTTATGCACAGAACGGCGCGCGGGACCGTTCCCACAGAACGCGTTCTTGCGTTTAAAACCGCCAAAAGCAACGTTGAGGATCTCCATATTAAACGTTTATATGGTTAACAATGATGGAAATGACATCAAACGAAGCTTTTGCCGTTCTAAAAACAATTGGAACGCAAAAACGTGTTCTGCAAATCTGACACCTGATATTTATGATTATAAACATAAGCAGCACGTTGAGTGAGACAAAGAAAAACCTGTCAATATCACTGAGGTTTATGCGTTTAAAACACAGGTAACAGGCATAAAATAGCTGAAAGAAATGTTACCAAAACCATAAGCATATTGTGCAGTAATTTACTAATTTTACACAGCGGATTAATCTCACATCTTAATAAAATTGAGCGCCAAAAGTAACTGAGCCATTTCACTGTTTGTATCACTCCGCGTTCCAGGATCCAGACGAGGTCACGTGCACACCGACCGCGTTTAAATGCGAAATATTAAGAGTAAGTAATGAAACCTAAAGCATTTTTTTTTTTTCAAAAGACGTAGAACAAATTGTTTTACCCTTTTGGCAGATCTGTTTTTGACCAAAGTAGCATTAGAAATAGGTATGAAAGGCTACTAATTTAAAAAAAAATAAATGCTTTGGTAAAGAACTATGACGTCATTAGAACACGGTCATAAAGATGAGAGTCAAAATTGTGACGTACTAAGTCGTAACAGATAAAAAGTAGAAATTATGACAACACTACAACATTTTCACCTAAAAACAGAACTTTTTTTATTCATTCATTTTATTTCCGGTCATTTACAGGACTACTGTGTTTTCAGGCTTCCAAAATGCAAATTTTCGTACAAAAAATCTCGAAAATGACACCGTTATCTTGTAAAACTACAAAAACGTGAAATTGTGTAAACAATGACATAATATGCACGCGCACGAAGTCATGCGTGATTTCTTTACAAAATGACACCGCCAACTAGTGGCCTGGCATGAATAACAGCGATTTCTGTGAAAGGCGATTGTTTTGATAACATTGTAATCTGAACGTGAAAAATTCAAAATTATCGGATTCGTTACTCAGTAAAGGAGTGGCAACTATTTAAATTTTGGGTGGAAGCAGTTTTCATTTGGAGCTGGTTTTTAAAAGTAAAAAAAGCTTCAAGTAGGGTTTCACTCACCAGTGTTTGTGGAGCTACACTTGCAATGGAGAGCCTGCAAAATGTTTCAAGCAAGACAGACAAATTGCTGCCATTCTCGTAAGAAACATCTGAAAACATTTACATTTGAAAACATTTACATTGATATCAATGATTTTTATACTTAAATTGATCACATGCAACCCTGTGAAAAATGCATAGCGCACAGAAATGGCGAATTGCAGTACAAGGGCTGCAAACTGCAGTTGCATCATTCCGGCACCAGGAGGCGCAGTGAAGCCAGAGTTCAGAACAAAAACTGTAATCTGTTATGCTGAAGAAAGTAAAGCTTATGTTTCTACAGCACATTTCAACAGTTACAATTAAACAGTGAATCTGAAAATTTCATTTCAAATTTAATGGCACAATTTAGCAGTGCAACTGTCACAATCACATTAAATCATAGATGGGTCTATAAATCCTTAATGGATTTATAATTTAGTTTTAAAATAAACCGGTTCAGTAAAATAAAGGAATCTGATCAAACGTGCTTGAAAGGGGAAAGGGTAAAAAAAAAAAAATAATCCAGAGAAACATCCATGCATTTCACAATTGCAATCATCTTTTTTTTTTTACAATCTTCACATTTAGATCCGGTCCACTAATTGTTTGCGATCGATTAATTGCACCGGCTGGATAGTAAAAACAGACAGTTGGGTGCAAAATTTAAATATCGAGGCACAGAAAAAGCCAGAAACTAGAATTCCGAGAACACGCAGAATGAAGTGATCGGAAGCATCGTGTCTGTTGCACACAGTTTATTTAACAATATGGTATATAAGTACGAAACAAGATCTTAACCAGTTTATACAGCGATCTCAATCTTTTTTCCTTTTATTTACAGTATGTCATCAAGCTGCATGATTTACATTAAAGAATCGTTCACCTTCAATTCAAGTTTCATGAGGAGAAAAAAAAAACAAGAGGTTGACTGAAGAACTCTTTGAACAAATCAGCAGTCAGACGAAGCTCCGGCCTCATACGCGAGACGGAGGGGACATCATCGATGTTTCAGAGATCAAACGAGAAAACAGGAACATCTTCCTACATCTTAAGAGACAACTACTGAATCCAGGCCAATAAATAAACGCATTTGGGCACCTTGAAAAATAAGAGCAACTTTCACAATTTGCTCACGTGTTGTGTTCATGTGTGTGTATGTGTGTGTGTGTGTGTGTGTGTGTGTGTGCAGTAGCCAAGCTCCTTTCTGTACAAATTAATACAGGTCCTCTGTACAAACTCCACAGTTTGGAGTGAAAAAGGGCTGCGTGTCCTTTTCCAAACCTGGTAAATGTGAATACGTCATCAGACAGGAATGAGGATCGATCCTAATTCCACACCAATTATCTTACAGTCCCTAAACACGCACACACACTCACAACAACAAAAAAGTTTGCAAACATACAAAAATGAAAGTCTTCAATAATAAAATCAAATATTTTGCCTTGAGAAATTCCATTTAAAAAGTCCGTAAGCTCAAAATAACCCCTCCCCCGAAAAACAACAAAAACAAAACAATTAAAATGTAACTCCTCAGACCGGGACTGAATTTCGTCCGGACAACCCCCTCCCAGGAAAAAAAACCCCTTTGTGATTCTGCTCTTTAAACAGTAATTTCAATCCCTCCAATAAGGAAAGAAAAAGCAGTCCGTTGGTTGTGTAAACCTATTACAGTCTATCATTTTGTCGTCTTTAATTTCTTGCGTACAAAACACACCTCTTTCCTCAAAAGAACGTCTCTTAATGCTACAACCCCTCGACGAACTTCTCTAGTGTGTCTCCCGTGGTGTCCATACTCAAATCGTTGGTTAGCCCTCCGCGGTTTGGTGTGTTCAGCTGCGGAAGCATTGCACTCTGTTCAGGTGTGCACAGGTGAGCCTGGTCCATGGGGCCCGGCATGGGTCCCGCCAGGCTGGGGTGTAGGGGCGAGGGCTGGGGCTGCATGCGGGGGGACGGGCTGGAATGTGGCGGCTGTTGGGAGGGGGGACGGGGCGATTGCACGGGGGCAGGCGACCTCACTTGGTTGCCCAGCGCATTGGCCATGGCCTGTCCGGGTAGGTGAGCTCCCTGCGGCTGTCCTGCGAGCATGTGGGGTTGGGGACTCATGGAAGCGGCCTGTGCCGGAGAGCCCATTTGCTGCTTCAGCATTTGCTGCTGCTGCTGCTGCTGTTGCTGCTGCAGCAGGCGCTGTTGCAGCAGATTCTGCTGCTGGGCGTCCATACTCATGCCAGGCTGGCCCATCTGAGCCATGGGTGGCATTTGACCCATGGGCCCGCCGCCGCCCTGCATGGCCATCTGCTGCTGCATGCGGATTTGCGAGTAACTTGCTGCGCTTTGAGGCTGCGGGAATCTCCCTTGTCCTGGAGGGATTGCTCCCTGTTGTTGTTGTTGTTGTTGTTGTTGTTGCTGTTGCTGCTGCTGTTGCATCTGACGCATTAGCTGCCGGCGGAACAGCTGCTGGTTTCCGTTGTGCGCAGCATTCATCATCTGTCCCTGGGAACTGAGGGCAGCCATGGCCTGGGTCGCGGCAGGCTGCGGCTGCTGAGGGGGCATGACAGGTCTCTGCACAGGGCCGGCTTGCATTGCAGCCATGCTCTGCATTCCCGGCTGACCCGCGAGCATGGCCTGCGGGTTCTGCTGTTGCGGTTGGCTGGCTTGGTATTTCGCCGTCCGCTGTTTGATGAACGCGGCCATGAGATGCGGGTTCGACTTGAGGATGTTGAGGACCTGCTGCTGCTGCTGAGGGGAACTTGGCGATTTTAACGTGCGCAGCAGGTCCTGCAGCGCTCCTGGAGCAATGCTGCTGGTCACACCTCGTTGCTGCATGCCTTGCTGCTGAGGGGCCTGTGGTTGCACCTGCTGCTGGGATGGCATGGCTGCCTGCATTTGCCGCGGCTGTTGTTGCTGTTGTTGCTGCTGCATCATGGCGCGCTGCAGCATCTGCGCCTGTTGGGGCGTCTGCGCTACCTGAGACTGCTGCGGAGCCATGGCCATTTGCTGCTGCGGCACTTGCTGCGTTGGAGGTCCCTGTGGATTCTGCATGGCCCCTTGCATCCCAGGTGCCCACTGGCCAGGTTGCATGTTCTGAACCATCTGAGGACCACGAGGGCCCATCATCTGCATGGGAGTCATGCGAGGTTGGTTCATTTGCATGCTCATTCTATAATCTTGCTGCTGCTGCTGCTGCTGTTGTTGCTGCTGCTGCTGCTGCTTAACTTTGGTCATCATCTCTATTTGTTTCGCAACCTTCAAAGCCTGTTGCTGCTGCGGAGAGGGCTGCGGCTGTTGTTGAGGCGGCATGGGCAGGGGGGACTGTTGCTGGGGCAGAGGCGAGGACTGCGGCCCTGGTTTACCCTGGGGGCCTGGTGTCGAGGGTTGGTTGGGGAAGGCTTGCACCATCGCAGTCACATTCGGAAGCGTCTGTTGGGGCTGGTTGGCTAACGACTGCGAGGCCTGAGGGGTATTAGGCTGCTGCTGCAGCTGCTGAGAGTTGGGCGTCCCCGGACCTCCTGAGGTAGTTGGGGAGGGCAGACTCGGAGGCATTCCTCTGCCCTGCATGAGTGCCATTCGCCGCCGCATCATCTGCGCCTGCTGCAGTCGCTGCTGAATCTGCTGCTGTCGCAGCTTGTGCTTGATATTGAGACAGAAGGGCACGGGGCACTTGTTCTCCTGGCAGTGCTTGGCATGGTAGCAGCACAATGCGATGAGTTGCTTGCAAACAGGGCAGCCTCCGTTGGTCTTGCGCTTGCAGCCCTTGGTATGCTGCACCACTCTCTTCATCTTCTGACAAGATGGCAGGGAACAGTTGGCGTTGCGACACTGGCAGGCGTGCACCAGCGACTGAATGCAGCGCTGGATGCTGAGGCGCCGACTCTCCTGCGGGCTCTTGTTGGCCTCGCCACCCTGGTTGTTGCTGTCGTCATCCAGGCCCAAACCCCACTTCACCATTTGGTGTTCATGGCCCTTGGAGTTGTAGCAGTTAATGCATAGATCAAAGTCCTGAAATAAATAAGAAGAAGAATTGATAATGTGTTCTATATTTACAGTTATAGGCACAGTTGTCCTAGAGCAAAGTTCGCTCCATGCGAGGTTTGAACTTGTTTCTACCTCATTTCTGTTGTCAAGTTTTTAAACTAGCGCTGCCCCCTAATAGTTGACGAGAGAAGGCTTAGTCGATCAACATTTTATTAGTCTCTTAGACACAGAAAAAAAAAATCCACAGGAAGTGGCAGTCACGTAGTCTGTGATGGACAGATCTTTAACAGCTGGTCTATGTGGTTATTACAGTAAATCTGGCAGGGCATCCAAATGCTCGGCTATCATTCATCGACCTCAAATACGGCTTATCACCTGAACCGTAAGTAGAAGCAACTTTACAAGGCTGCACGCTTTAATGTTGACCTAGAAAGAAATGCGCTATTCAAGTTTGTATGGAGTGTGAAAGCTGAATAGTAGGGTGCTTACTGTATGGAGGCACTGGACCGATCACTTGCCCTTAAAATACTCCGTCATATTTGGTCACAGATAAGAGTAATACATATTTTGAATCTGTGAAGAGTCTACTCTTATTTGCATGCATTCACAATAACAACAAAATGTTGTGCTTTTGTAAAATAATGAAAGCAAACAGGATGTGCTTTCTGCCCTCTCTCTCTGTGAACTTGAGCATGCCAATAAAAGAGCTGAAAATCCATACAAACTTGCCACACAGAGATGAAAAATATATCTGTAGGAATAAAAATGCCTACTTTTAAATAAACCGATTAAAATTGAAAACAAATATTCTCAGGTTATGTAATCCGTATGAAACGTGCGTCCACTACTGTGGAAATGACGAGTCAGCATTGTCAACTTCAATGCAGATGAAAACAGAAAACACTAATGTATCAATTACTTATTAAAATGTTAATCTGTTTGCCGGTTCCCCCCCCGACGCATTCATAATCATTACTTGTGCCGGTCCGCTGTGGCAAGCTTAATGTGTGCGCTTGAACGCTGATTAGGCTATATAGGCAATAAAATGTCTTTATTATGATGTATATGATTATTAATAAATGTGCGAGTAGTCTACTAAATCGCTTAAAATGAACAAATACTAGTCGGCCAGAAAAATCTTTAGTCGAGGGCAGCCCTATTTTAAAGACTACCTGTTGATTAGCAAACTATGGCAACAGTAACCCAAATGGCTCTGTCAAAGCCACAAAGAGGAGACTGACCTCGCAAACGGTGCAATGCCAGCGTGTCTCTACGTGGTGCTTGCATTCGTTGCAGGTGTACACAAATCGGTCTCCGCCCTGATTGTGTAGCTCCACCAGCATGCACATACTGCTCCATTTACAGCGGCGCAGGGAACTGAACTCCCAGTGCTTGTCCCTGGCCAGTGTCAGGAAGGCATCACGGCCGTCCATCAGATCGCAGGCCAGTGGCGGGTCAGGGTCCATGATCGGAGGCAGGGTATTGATCACTGGACCAGCATGCAGGTGGATCACGAAGAAGACCTGGATTTTACAAAGTAAGAGGAGCTCTGGGTCAGCACTTGGCACATTTGTAAATTTTGAGTGAAAGAAATGGTATTCAGGTAAAAAAAAAAATTGACTATTAAGTCTAGTCCAACCTCTTTGTGCTTCTCCATGGTTGCATATAGCTTCTGGGACAGATCATTAGCTACATTCGGCATCCCAGGCTTCTTTTTGTTGGCGCGGCTGACACTGCTCTTGTTTTTGTTGGTCTTTTTATTGTTCTTCTTTTTGGCGTTCTTGCTGTCAGCTTGGGTTCCCTGCGGAAATGCAAGACATTTAAAAAGAAAAAAATGGCTACAGACCACACTAAATACTCATTCACAACATTTGGCACTCTGACTAACCTCTGTTGTCTCAGAGGAGGCTGTATTCTCCTCCTTTTTCCTTTCCTCCTCCTCCTGTTCCAGCTCCTTGATGCTTTCCTCCAGAACATTGGGCCAAAAATCACCTTCGAAATAGGGCAGCTCATAGGCACTTGTAAGCCGGTCCTCTGTGGCCTGCTTAAATATGTCCTGCATAACACAAGCGAGACATTTTGTGAGTCACATCTGTGACGGTATGATGTTAAACCATTATGAATGAAAATAAACCAGAGTGAAAATTAAAATACAAATTGAACATAGGCTTACCTTATAGTCATGAATGATTCTTTCTGCGAATGCTTTGTCCAGCATTTTGCGGTACCACTCCTGGAGTCTTTTAGGCTTGGGGATTTTCTGATCAGGAGGGTGACAGTGGAAGATGTAGTCATCGCCTTCACTGGGTGGGCAGGCCCAGATATGACCAGTCACATATCTATAGGTGTGAAAATCAAATCTATTAGTGCATAAAATACGAACACCACTACAGAAAAAAATAAAATAATTCAATAGTATTAAAGGATTAGTTCACTTCAGAATTAAAATTTCCTCATAATTTCCTCACCCTCATGCCATGATTTTTCTCCATATAGTGGACTTCAACAGTTACCAATAGGTTGAAGGTTCAAATGTCAGTTTCAGTGCAGCTTCAAAGGACTCTACATGATCTCAGACGAGGAATAAGGGTCTTATCTAGTGAATTAATCGGTCATTTTCTAAAAAACATAAAAATGTATATACTTTTTAAACCACAAATTCTCATCTTGCACTGCTCTGCGCCACGCATTACGTTGGAAAGGTCGCGCATGACGTAGGCGGAAGTACCAATCCAGTGTCTACAAAGCGAACGTGCAAAGACCAAGTCAAAAACCCTTTACCAAAAAAAAAAATTGAAAACTATTTTGAAGTTGGAGGAGAAAATGAGATTGAGTATTCCTCGTCTGGGATCATGTAGAGACCTTTGAAGCTGCACTGAAACTGACATTTGGACCTTCAACCCATTGGGAACTGTTGAAGTCCACTATATGGAGAAAAATCCTGGAATGTTTTCCTCAAAAACCATAAATTCTTTTCGACTTAAAGAAAGACATGAACATCTTAGATAACACTGGGTGAGTAAGTTATCAGGAAATTTTAATTCTGATGTGAACTAATCCTTTATTGGTGAAGTACAAAATTCTCCATCTGCTTTTGGTTGGACAAAAAGCTTATGAACGGCTCAGTGGAGTTGTCTTTTTAAGCTGCGATTGGAAAAAGCATGTATTGTAACACCATTACACATCTCTTTAAAGAAGCATGTTTAACTTAAACAAGGTGGTACAACTTACCCAAGTTTCTTAACATACTCCAAATAGCCAATGAGGATTTCATGGTAAACTGCAGTTCTTAGCAACCGAGGCTTGAAGAAGTGAATGCTGTCAAGATATGATATGTATACCCGTCTGGGAGGAGGAGAAAAACAAGACTATCAGTCAATTCTGCTTGTTCAAGACACAATTCATTATTTTTTTTCCCCCCACAGATCGGTATTTGCATGATACCTGGTGTTAGGAAAAGGGCATTCAGATCCATATTCCTGGACGTGCATACCAAAGAAACACACATCCACTCCATCAATCTCCTCAAACGCAAAAAGTGCTTTGGTTCTGTAGGGAAAGCTTTCGCACATCTCTCCTGAGTCAACAAACCTGCAGAGAAATTGCGAGATGAAAAATTATCTCCTTTTTATTCAGGTACATGGAAAATAAAATAAAAATTTAATCAATTTATTTCTGACTACAGCCAAATGCTGGATTCCTATTCATTTTCCATGACGTTACCTGGATTTCATGCCAGGTTTGACCTCCACGGTCTTATCAGAGCTGGCGACCACCCGCACAAACACCTCTCCGGCCTCGGGGTGATTCTGTCTTTTCAAGTACTTATTCACTCGGTCCTCGATGTATGATCCCAGCCTCGTGGTCTGTAACCCTGATCAGAAATACACAGAGCGTTACTTCACACTGTAACAGAAAGGCAAGCAGGAAGACGCTTCAAAAGCACTCACTTTTAGCAGAGAACTTGTTTTCCTTTCTTGTTTTCCCCGACTTTTTCAGGCAGTTGTCACAGATGAAACTGTTATAGGAGGGAGAGAAAACAGAAGCTGTAGTGATCATGTCATGACGTGCTAAACTTCAGGAGAACAGGCGGATAAGATGCTCACCCTGATGGCCAGATGACGTCATAATGCAGTGCACAGATTTGATGCATCTTCCGGCCACAGTCTTTACATTCAACAAAGCTGTTGGACAGAAGAAGGTGTTAAAAACAACTCTGACAAGCGGGATTTATTACACTTTAGAATAAGGTCTAATTTGCTAATCTTTGTTTAAGGATTTGTTCACATCAGAATTAAAATTTATCTCCATGTCATCCAAGATTTATATGTTTTTCTTTCTTCAGTGGAAAAGAAATGAAGGTTTTGAGGAAAACATTCTAGGGATTTCTCCATACAGTGGACTTCACTGGGGTACGAGTTGAAGGTCCAAATTGCAGTTTCAATGTCACGTGTGAACTTTCCAACGTAAGTACGAATTGAGTGATGCAGAGCAGTGCAAGATGAGCATTTGTGGTTAAAAAGCATATACATTTTTATTTTTTTAGAAAATGACCAATCATTTTGCTTGATAAGACCCTTATCCCTCATCTGGGATCGTGTAGAGACCTTTGAAGCTGCACTGAAACTGAAATTTGGACTTTCAACCCGTTGGTAACTGTTGAAGTCCACTATATGGAGAAAAATCCTGGAATGTTTTCCACAAAATCCTTAATTTAAAAAGACAAACATCTTGGTTTACATGGGGGTGAGGAAATTTTAATTCTGAAGTGAACTAATCCTTTAATGTTAGTTTATAAAAATGTTCCAATTCCCTCAGTGTTAAGTAATGTTAACAGATACAACTTTGATTTATAAAAATGTATTGATAAATGTTGAGATAAACATTAAGAAATGGTGCAGAAGTATTGTTCATTATTACTTGGTTAACTAATGAAGTTAACTAATGTTAACAAATTAAACCTTATAGTAAATGTTCCGATTGCATGTAACTTTTCAGAAATAAATGTACCGCTCACTACATGATGCACAATAGACTGCCTACCACTTTTTAATTACTATGCAAATGCATTGTGCAAAAATTATACTTTCTTGTCGTTGTTGACAAAGTTACTTTTATTTCAGGAAGTGGCATTCAACTTGGAAATTGTTTTATATTTTAAATCACAGCAGCACAATGAATCGAAATTAAACCACATGCGATTTGGCAAAGGCTGCCGTTTTTATATGCGCAGCTTCTCAGTGCAGCACGGCTCTGTGATCAGTAGTCAACCCTGCTCCATCTGAAAGCCAGAGGGAGCTCTCATGCAGAAAGTCCAAATTTGTCCCGCAGAAGTACGATATAAACGCATGTAATTCCAGAAAATCCCTATGGGCTTCACACTATCGCTGTGGCTGAATAAGATTGAAATACTTTGATTAAACTAATATGATACCAATATTAATAAACACGACTATGACGAGCTATGGTTTATCCGAGTTCTTCAAGCCTTCTCTGGGATTTTAAATGATAATAAAGTACATTTATACTTTAATGCTAATCGACATTCATCTTTATCACTGTCTTTTGTTGGAAAGGTTCATGAACGCTTCTCAAAGATGTTCGCAGCCTTTGTGATTTCATAAATACCACTAAGCTAAATCGGTTTAAGCACAATCTCATGTTAATTGCGATTTATTGTGCAGCTCTAATTGTGATGCAATATTGTAATCTGCTCAAAGTCAGACCGAAGACAAATAGTTCACTGTGCTTCTGGTTCATTCGTCACTTTATTTGCATACAATATGCATTAGAATACATATTGTTGCAATAAAGATGCAATCCGCTGCATATCTAAAACAGTGCACAAACACAAAATAATGAGGAGACTTACGGCTCAGGGTCCAACATGTCATTTTTCTTCTTCTCAAACTGTTCCTTTGATATCATACTGCAGAGAGACATACAAGATACATTCTACATGGCATCTTTATACACGTACAGCTTATTCTTGAGGAATATTTGTGCGATTTAATAGAAGCAAAACCTCAAAGCTTTCTGGGCGACAGAAGATACATACGTCTGCGGCTGCGCTGGGTCGTCTCCCAGGGTGACACTGTCGCCCTGGATCTCGTTGAAGCACTTCTCGCAGAAGTGATACCTGTCGGCAACAAGGCCATATTTGGGTGAACTGGAGCCACAGCACACAAGAGCACAGGCAAACCGGCACACGGAGAGCAGCACAGCACAAGAGCGCAGAACGTGGGGTCGACACACAGCAGACAAGTCGAGGCAAAGCACAGGTTAGCATTTGAACTCACAAATGAATGTTAAACAAAAAAAATGATGAATGGTGACAGGATGGTGTGGCTTTTCATGCACTAGAGAGTAGCTACATGCCTTTTCTGATTGACAACAGGTCTTAGGTACAAATTACAAGCATGAAACAGAAACAAAAGAGTGCAACAAAACAACATGTACATGAGAAACATGGAAAAGTGATGCACTAGAGCATTTTCAGGCACTTCTATTTCTTAAAGGGGACCTTTAATGCCCCTTTTACAAGATGTAATGTAAGTCTCTGGTGTTTCCAAAATGTGTCCGCGAAGTTTCAGCCCAAAATATCCCACAGATCATTTATTATAGCTTGTCAAATTTGCCCCTATTTGGATGTGAGCAAAAACACGCTGTTTTTGTGTGTGTCCCTTTAAATGCAAATGAACTTCTGCTCCCCGCCGTTTTCCAGAAGAGGGCGGAGCTTTAACAGCTCGAGCTTCAGTTGCTCAACAACAACAAAGCTGGAGAATCTCACGCAGCCAAAATGAGGATTGTCAGTAACATGTTCAGCCTTACATTGTTCAAACCGGAGTCGACACTGATGGAGAGACTCAGGAAGAAGTTACAACTTTTAGACGTTTCTGAACGGTTAATGGATGAATTTCTGTAGTTGCTGTGGAGTTGATTCAACTCATCGTCTAGCATGTGCCATCATGTTAATCTTTTGTGCAAATCCAGTGTTGAATTGACCCTCGTTTGTGAAGCAGTCCGGCGCAAAATGACGGCATCAACAACACTCTACTACAACAACTCTTCCTCTTCTCTAAAGCAGGCCAACAAGGCCTCACCCCGTTTGTTGCATGTTCTCAGGGGCGGGGTTTATGTAAATTTTGGGGTTAGTGATGTCACTAACCCGGGAAGAAGCTCGTTGTAGTCCCTACCAGCCGTTTGTTGAGGTCCTTAAACAGAGAATTCTATTAAAAATCTCCCTTTGCATTGAACTTTGAGCGTCATAACTTTACAGATGTTGTTTATGCTCAAGCATCAACATTACACACCAACTAAAGTTAAAAAAGTGAACTCAATCAACCACCCCTTTAATATTATGACAAGTACGTTTTTAGGATTTACACAAAAACTACTGGGTGAAAAATCTAGGCTTGTAAACGACTAAAAACGACTGATCAAAGTATTACAACTGCACCTTTGAGCAAGACGCCTAACCTTTGAACTTGCTTTTATGACTCTGTTTATTAGGTGCAAAAAACATGGAGTCAACTGAGCACTAAACATCACAAGCCTGATCTCAGTGCATCACGGTCCCATTTGGAAACTCGTTCATCACCTTCTCATTTCTCACACCATTGATCATGCCATCGGTTACCTGTTTTGATAGCTGTAATATGTGCCGTCTCTGGAGATAGTGCAGAGCTGTTTGCCATAGCAGCAAAGCGTCTGAGGTGAAAACTCGTACTGTGGAGACAGAGAAAGCAATTCTGTGAAGTGCAATTACTGATATTGCAGCATTATACATTATTTATAAATATTTTACATTTATATTTTCAGTTTTAATTTTGTTATATGCTATTGTCATTAATTTTAAGTTTCTTTAAATACTCTAAATATTAATTTTTATTTAAAAATATACAATTTTTAGATTTTCCATCAGATTGGAATAATAATGACTAATCTAAAAATTAAATATTAAAATTTTATATTTCTTTTAATATTACTTTCTAATATTTACAGATAAGGATATAACCGTAAAATATATGTTTAGCACTGAGAAAAACACGTGTCAGCGGCAGTAAACAGCACACGCATCTGTCAAAGCACAACAGGGCAAGCCATGGTAAATGCTTATTCTTTACACTTGTAAATATAAAGCATTCTCATATTTCGGACAACTTGGATCATGTACCTTTCCTGCAGTAGCTCACTCTGTGTCCTCCTATTTTCCATATGAGTTTTGTCCACAGAGATTAGTTACTCACTACTGTAAAGTGACATGACTGGCTGATGATTTCCGCCCACAGTGCGCAGACGCAACTAATCGATAAATTCAATGTCGATTATTTTGATCACCTATTAGTTTTTGCAGCCCTAAAGCAAACCACACTTTCTGAATGGAGAAGCTGCAGTTCTCACCTTGCGCCCGCAGCAGTACCCCAGACCCTGCATGACCGGGTCAATCTCCTGCTCGAACACCTCGGCCAACTTCGAGCAGTACTTGTACACTCGAGACGTTTTGCGGTTGTAGAGCCATGCGTTGTTGAACATCAGCCAGATGTCGTCAACATACTGCCAGGGTTCCTGGTACTGCCCGGTGTCCAGCTTCCTCTTGATGGTGGAAAGGTCAATTGGGTTCTTTACAATGTCAAAGTAGTCCTGAGGAAACAAAGATCAAATACATAGTGATTATCTAATACTTTTAGATCGTTATGTAGAGATATTCATAACATTAGGTGTATGGGATTTACCGGGATGCCCAGCAGATTTGGGTCAACCGGCTGGCGGAAGGGCAAGGACTCCGGGTCTTGACGATAAAGCGCTTCTAAAGTCGGCATCAATGCCTGTCTGAGCTCCTCTGGTTTAAAAACTGAAACAAACAATCATGATTAAATCAAATCAGATCAGATATTACTTAATGTAGTTTCAATGTTTTCCGAAAGTAAACTCTTTACTTTTCTTGCGTGACTGGGCGGATTGACTGGATGGTGCAGTGCTGTTGGCGCTGGACACTTCCTCCTCTTTCGGCTCGGTCTTTGTCTCTGGTTTCTTCTCCTCTGTCTCCATCGGTTCCTGTTTAGGTTCCACAGACTCTGGCTGTTCCTTAACTTGTGGAGGTTTGACATCTTCATCCTAATGAACAATATGAATTACATTTAGTTGGTTTACTAAAAGATCATTTCATTTGACAAGGAAAGATCGTGAAACTATTGAAATGAAGAGCGTTAAAGGGATAGTTCACCCAAAAATGAAAATTCTGTCATCATTTACTTCCCCTCAAGTTGTTCTAAACCCATATGAATTGTAACCAAGCAGATGTCGCCCTCCATTGACTACCATAGTAGGAAAAATAACAATACAACAAACTTCCATTGTGTACAAGGACAACAAATTAAGGGGGACTAAATGACAACAGAATTTTCATTTTTGGGTGAACTGTCCCTTTAAGAGATTTTTAATAGTGTCTTTGATTTGAACTTCACTAACAAAAACAGCATTCGAGTTATTGAAAAGAATCAGTTCAAACTTTCAAATAAATTCAATAATACAATGTTAATGTAACATTGAAAGACTATCTATAAAAAGAATGAAAAATCAAAATCTATATTGCCACGACTTACTGTACCATTCAAAAGTTTGGGGTCAGTAATATTTTTTTAATATTTTTGAGAAAGGCCTCACCAAGACTGCATTTATTTGATCAAAAATACAGTAATAAACAGTAAGTGTTAAATATTATTACAATTTAAAATAACTTTTCTACTGTAATATTTACAAATTTAATGTATTCTCAAAGCTGAATTCTCAGCATCATTATTCCAGTCTTGAGCATCACATGATCCTTCAAAAACCATCCTGATATGTTGATTTGATGCTCAGGAAACATTTCTTATCTCTACAAGAATTATTATTGATAATATTATACATTTCTAATTATTATCAATGTTGAAAACAGTTGGGCTGCTTAATATTTTTGTGGAAACCATGATACATATTTTCAGGATTCTTCAAATCCTGTTCAAAAAGTTCAAAAGAGAAGTTTTATTTGAAATCAATATATTCACTGTCACTTTTGATGAATTTAATGCATTCTAGCTTAATAAAAGTATCATTTTCTTTAAATGAATCTTACCAAACCCAAACTTTTGAACGGTAATGCAATACTCATAAACAATTCAAACACAACCAAATAAAGTCAAGAATTGCTGAACCATTTCAGGCAATTCGCTTCAGCAATATCACACCTCCATCTTGATATCAGGCCGCTTTTTCCCAGAGCCAAAGTCCTGATCGTCGTCTTGATGCTCAGTTTTGGGCTCAACAGCAGGGTAGTCAGGCAAAGCTTGCTGGGAGTGGGTCTCGGCCACAGACGCGGGCGTGGGGACTCTATTATCAACGCTAGCAGCCATTTGAGAGAGCTAATGGACAGACAAATGAGGAATGACATGAGTTAAGGGTGTCATGGCATACAACTGCAAACGAGGCTGTGTTTTAACGGCGATCCTCACCGGAGTGCTGGGCTGCTGTGCTTGCACAGAGGTGGGCTGCTGCATCTGCAGGGGGGGCTCAGGCTGGGACTGCAGGGGCGTGAGCGGCTGGGAGGGGGCAGGGGAGGAGCCCAGGACTGAGGGAGGGCGGGGCAAGCCGCTGGGGATGTGGGTGGGCGTAACGTGGCCTCCAGCGGAGGCCGGCGTGGAAGGCTGGGTCTGGAGTGACTGTAGGCTAGCAGCTGCTGATGGGGTGGAGGGTGGAGGAGGGGTGGAGCACAGGGCGGACGGGGGGCCCAGAGAGCCCACAGCATTCAGGGTCATGTTAGCGTTCTGCTGCTGCTGCAGAGGAGAGACGGAGGGCATAGCGACTCAAATACAGCAGATCAAACTACAAACTACACCGACCCCCATTTACAATAGACTGAAATAACCGGTTCCGGAAGTAAATCCCATTCATTTTCTCCATAAAGAAATAAGATTTTTAACCATAAATTATAAAACTTTAAAGACAGACTTACTGTGAGCTACAAAGCTGTTAATCATTGGTATATGCGTTTGCTCGCATTAAGGCAAGAATTCAGTTCGAAAGTGGAATTCCTGGTGAAAAACTACATTACCCATGATGCTATGGAGAAAATTCCACCAATCAGAATGGTGGAATGTTCTTTACAGAGTCATCCTACTCCAATCAAGCACTGCACCTTTGTGTTTTTGTCCAATTTTCAAATACTTTTTTTGCTTCAAACTAACATTTTATTGTTGCGATTCAGCTGGTTGGTTTGGTTCATGGCTTATAACAGACTTTTAAAGAATCCATGTGGAAAAATGAATGGGAGAAATACTTCCGTAACTCACACAGCTGAAAAAGTGGGTGGGCACTATTTCACTCTATAACAGGAAGTCAGGAAGGATCTGTTTACACCTGGTATCAAGATGCGTTTTGGTCAATCTAATCACAAGCGGACGACTCTAAAACATTGTGTGTGTGTAAAACATTGAGCCACATTCGACCACTTCCAGAGTTAGTCGAAAATGCATTCGAACGGATTACTTTCGTAGCAAAAACACTCATGTGGTTGAATGTATATGAACAGACACCGCCTGCTGTCCACCAACTGACTTAATACGTAAACATTACGGGAAGCACGCTAGCCAGACTGGATTGTCAAGTTTGGCTTGAAAACGAAAAATGTACCAAGCACAATGTTCTCTCACCTTTCTTGATTTCTAACACACATTCAGTGTTCAGCATGGTCTCGAGGATATCAGAGCAGAAACAAAAGCTCTCCGTATGCTTTTCCGTCATCTCCGGTCGTGCTCATATGTAAATTGCGCAAGCTTATTTTGTTCATTAGATCTAAAGATATGAAAAAACCCATAGATTTCCCCGAAAAAAAAAATAAGGACAGAAGTGGTTGAAAGCGGACAAAAGAGTCAAATTAAAACAGCAGGTGTAAACTGGTATGCATCTCCCTCATCCCCTTGTGATCTGATTGACCAAAACACATCTTAATCCCAGGTGGTGTTTGTGGTGGTGAAATGTCTCGTTTGAATGCCCAAGTAACACCCCACACAATAAAACAATAGAAGAATGGACATTTCTGATTCCTCACCTGTGGGACATTCTGTCCCGACTGCTGTGCCAGGTTTACATTCACATTCATGCCCCCGGCTGAGGATGGGAATGCCGTCTGGTTCATGAACTGGTTCTGGTTGGGCGGCTGGCCCACCATATTATTAGCATGGCCTGCCATCATGGATGGTGCTTGCGGCATCCTGGAGGGAGACATACCCATCTGCAAAAACATGACGAGAGGTTAAAATTGAGTATATAACTGGATTGTTTGATCACAATCCTAGTGAGCAGTCTAAATAAGTGCAAATCTAAGTGCAAATCCAACTTCAGAACAATGCTGACAATAAACAAACTGAAAAATATGAATGTGTAAATAAAAAGACATTTTATCCAATATTCATGCATTTATGGAATATTTACAAGTACAGGGTAGTGTTATATATATTTACACACAACATATTTGCAACATATAACTTCTGTTGTTAAGTTTTATTGAAAATATGGATAAATACACAAATATTTAATTATTTTCACAGTGTAGGAGACTCAATTACGTCATTCGCAGTGTTTTATGATACTGGACGGATGCTTCAGAATTCTTTTGATGCGATTTGCTGCTTGTGATTGTCTGATTGGAGTTTTTTTCTTTTTTGAAGAATTATGGGTAATGTAGTTTCCACTAAGAATTCCACTGTTAACCAAGATTTAAAGAATAAGTTGGAATAATATGTGCTGATGGCTTCAACAAAAGCACATTGCAATGATTAACGGTTTATAAGTTAAAAATGAATGGGATTTACTTTGGGCATCTAACTGTTGTACTCTAATGAGTGTATAAAACTGTTAGCTTAGCAATATGTGAAATGCAAACAATTTTGGAAACAATTGTGAGAGGTGTCTTGTAGAGGATTCCAAAATAGCGGTTTTTGAGATAACACCTGGGTAGACAGCAAGTCAGCTCACTAGTTTTACAACACTATAGTGTAATGCTCTTCTCACCGCTGGAACGGTACCCATGCCAATCTGAGTGGGGTGGGTCATAGGGGACGCTGCCCGAGGAGCTCCCACCGGCGACTGGGACATCTGCACGTTCTGCATGCTCACGGGGTTGAATTGGCCCATTCCTGCAGAGCGTGATGGAAAAGGTGTTAAATGGGAGATTAAAGCTTTTGAGTAATTCCTGCACTACCAGTATGACCAGCCTGACTGCTTTATTCTTCTAAGTCAACATGAATCTGCAATCACAACCTATTTTATTTCTGTAATACGACCTATTTCAGAGTCGGAATCTTCTTAATTCTATCATTATTTGTTATTATTGCCTTAACCTTTATTACATTAAGGTTGATCGCCAATGTGCCCACTTTTGGTTTTGGGAAAATTTCAGGAAGTCTGCTGCTTCAGAGATGTAGCAAGTTATTGCACTTTGATAAAAGATGAATGATGATAAAACGAGGAATCGAGCACAGAAAGACCAGGAACGTGTGCCAAGATTGTAAATAAGGGCAATTTTGATTTCATGTAAACTGTTTCAAGGCTGCCAATCAGAAAGGTTTTTTGAGTATCAAATCATCATATTAGAATGATTTCTGAAGGATCACGTGACAATGAAGACTGGAGTAATGATGCTTAAAATTGAATTCACAGGAATAAATTACATTTTAAAACATTAAATTATTTCAGAATATTATGATTTTACTGTATTTTTGGTCAAATAAATGCCGTCTCGGGTGAACATTAGAGACTTCTTTCAAAAACATTTAAAAATGTACCAACTATATGTACAATGTACAAACCTCTGAACGGTAGTGTATACAGAAAGAAAAACTATACCTTGAGGGACCTGCATCCGGGGAATCAACGGATTTGGCACATTGGACATAGGAACAGGCCCATCTGAGGAAATAAGGCAAATTTTGAGCAGTTGAACATATCTAGAAAGCAGCCAGGGAACATTTAGCATCCAAAAGATCAGAGTATTAAAAAAACAAAGCCACTAACTTGGTGGCCGGATGGCTTGTGCAGGACCCATAGTGTTAGGCTGGGGAAGGCCAGGCTGGGGACCCTGAACGCCCATCTGTGGCTTAGACAGCCTGGACTTTCTCTTCTCCTCCAGCTCCTTTTGGATCTTATAGATCTTCTCAGCCAGAAAGTGGTAATACTCATCCTGAACACAAGATTTTGAGAGATATTAAGACATCTGATGCCTTCTTACGGTCACAAAACACCATACAGAAGGAAGGTTCAAATGTAGCATGAAAGTTTAGGTGCTTTACCCTGCTGTTGGCAGACTCATACATGTCCCCTTCCACCTTACGTGCGTAAGCAACCAAGTTCTCCATGCGTCTGTCCTTCAGTGCTGCAGGGTCAGGGGTCGGAAATATGGCTTGAACTCTGTAGGGGTGTTAAAAGAATACAGTGTTAAGAGAATCACCCTCGGCGAATCATGATTGTGAACAGGGTTTGAAATTACATCCCATTGCAAAGTCACGTCTTTTTAACCTCATGCGCATGTTTTCGTATCGCATGAAGAATTTATCTTACTCAGTTGAGCGCATAAGTTTTTTTATGCGCATTTTGGCATGTCCATCAAAGGTTTTTTTCATGCGATATCCCAAAATGCGCATAAAAATGGATGGAAACCTAGCTTATGACCCACACCAGCGGTGCCCAACTACGACTGCGGCTGTTCAAACTCAAGCAACACCACAGCGTCACTCATACAAATACAATAGTTTAGGACAAATATATGTACGTTCTGACCTCACCCTAAGGTTTGTGTGTTGCACATTTTTCAGTAACTGGTTTGTTTTTTGGCTTGAATAAACATGCTTCATGTAGAGAATAGAAATTGCCCTCTTTCTTTACATTTGCGCTGTTTTTTTCAAATACCTCAATTCAAACTGATTGACGCCACTTTGCTCATTCTTGTGAACAAAGTGAACTTTTGCCTGTATTGTAATTAGATTCACTGTTTTGGACTGCTCCCTTGAATGTAAGAACGTGAGTACAGAATGACGTGACCGGTGTGCGATAAGCCTGCCTGTGAGATGTCCCCGGCGCGGCGCTTCCCGTCTGCTGTGCGACCGGTAAACGCTCCGCCAGAGCCCTAGGAGACAATTAAAGTGCTCCTATTATGCTTTTTCAGATATTACCTTTCATGCAGTGTGTAATATGGCTGTTTGTGAATGTAAAAGGTCTAAAGTTTTAAAGATCAAAGTGCACGATAAAGTTACTGTCGCATTAAAAAAAAAAAAGAATCGATTTGAAAATGAGTCGAAACATGTAGTCAGTAATTTCAGACTTACTTCCGTATCATACATATGCAGCAATGTTACATTTGCATAATGCCCGTCTATGGTCTTCATTGGCTGCCCATGAACAGCGTCTACTTTGACCCGCCCTCAAACACTGTAGCTGGTTCATGTTGTATACATGTCGCTGTTTTCTGAGCTGCAAAAGCAAATTCTTTTTGTATACGCTTCCAACGGTTGAAGATGTGAAGAGTCAGTGGTTAAATTACCACAGCGACACAACAGCAGTATAACCATCTGACAATGGCTTCTCAAATCTCCATGAGGTATAAATGGAATTTACAAAACGCCATTAAAGATGGGACGGTTTCCTCATTACTTGGACCAACTTGCTCCTCAGAATCACAACCTGTAAGTTTAATTATTGATATATATATATATTTTTGACTGATTTTTCAAAATACAAAGTTATTGTGCTTGTCTCCAGCTAACCGGCTAACTCACATTATTACCGTCTTACTGAAATACTTCAGCTGTGGGTCCACTTATCTAAAATTGTGCCCATTAATGTAGATTGTCTGTCATTCTTACTACTTAGTGAAACAAATCTTTTATCATTACACAAACTTTAATGTTACATCAGTCATTCACGCTAGCATATGCGCTGTCACTGATACGGATCCCACAAATATACACATCGGTTTGTTGAACATACATTTGTTAATGCTGATGGTGAGGAATTACAGTTGAAATATCCCATGATATACGTCAAACTGAGTAGTGCATCACTGAGAAACGTCCTGCTCAAGGTGTGCTTGCGATGGAAGTTGAATAACTAGTTCTTGCAATTGCAATGTTTCGTCATTGGACTCACGCTCAGACTGATATGGTAAAATCTACGCCATCGTTACTGTCTTTAGGAAACCTCCGACAGGCGTTCCGTCTCGGACACTAGACCAATCACAACAGAATAGGCCGTCTGGCTAATCAGAGCAGAGCACGCTTGCGGAAAGGAGGAATTTCTAGAGAAGCATCGGACGAATCGCTTGAGAATCACTGAAAATGTGGTGATGTGCAATGTATATTATGAGAAAATAAAAGTGTTTCTTGACCATTGATGGATGGTTATAGGAGACAAAATTAGAAGTCTTTAAAGAGCATAATAGGGGCACTTTAAGAGGCCACTTTTTCCAACCTGTTCTCATAAATGCCACGTTCAAGACTTTTGGGCTAAAAGCGCCCTAGCGTCTTTATAGCTATGTGCAAGTAAACTCATGGCAATTATAAGAGAAGTCACAGAGAATTTTGTTTTTATTTCCATTTTATTTTATTTGAATGGTGTCCACACACAGTGATTGACTGTCGTAAAGCTGACAGCAATACAATGATATCAGATTTAATAAATATATTTAAATCTAAGCAGTGATCTGATAATCTGGATCTGATATTTTCGCTTTGGCTATTATAAGCTCTGAATGGCTGGTATTTTAATTTAGTAGCCAAATTGGCTGGGTGAGTGAAAAAGTTAATTTCAAACCCTGATTGTGAAATATGATTTCTTCAACTCACAGCTTGTGCACTAGGTGATTCCTCAAGTCCTGAGTGACGTGCTCGTGCCAGGGCTTCTTCATGCCAGGCATAGACAGCGGCGCAGCCGTGGGCAGGTTCCCCGAGCCGCCCATGCTCGATCCGTCTGACATCATCTGACTGTGTGAACAGGATTGCGACGTTAGTTTTCAGACGCCAGAACTTCACATCTCAAAAATGTCATATTTCAAGGTTTTTCTACACCCGCATCACTTCACTTCTTTTCACTTGCAGTCATTAATAGGCTTGCACCAATTATTTAACTTGCCCACCACAGCACCACCCCGTTTTGCTTTTTTATAGAAATAAAAAACCATTTAGTTCAGTGGACAACGGACACTACAATTAAGAACTGATTTCGAATCAACAGTAGAATCAAAAAATAAGTGCACCAGAAGTCAAATTTCACTTATGTGACGAGATCAAGAAAAGATGACTGACAAGACGATGGCGGAGGATTTAGTGCAATAACAGATTCACTTTCAAATCTCTTATAAAATGTGTAGTCAGTACCGCTGCTCCCTATGCAGAGTATGTATGATCGCAGAAAAGTGAAAACGAGTGAAAGTGAAAAGCGATTCATAGAGGCTCCTTGATGCCTGTAATTTATAGGCCTATACACAGAGTACGCGTGAATTCAAAATTAATTCTGAAGTGAACTAATCCTTTAAAAGTAGAATTAATCTTTTTTTTTTTTTTAAATGTATTGAATACTGTTTACAAAGACTATATCTGATAAAGAACCTGGCATATGCATTTTAAAACATCTCAGATTTCCTTAAAGTTTCAGACATTACAACCACTTTTAGCTACAGAACTGCTGTAAAAATCATTCTATAGTGACACCGTTTGCTCTCCTAATTTGCTGTACTCTAAAGATGAACATTTCCGGCTCTGCAGTGTGTGTGAGGGGTTAAAGGTGAGGGGTGAGAGGTGAAAAGACTCACTTGCTGTTGAGGGATGAGGGGAGAGAGGAATCAGTGTGAAGGTTCGTCTGATCGGCCATACCGTTACCGCCGATGCTCATCTGGTTAGTGCCTGAAGATGTTGCGGGAAACCAGACAGGGGTTACACACGAATACACCACATGATGAGCAGCATGGAGTTTCAAAGCATACTGACACCAGATGCAACAAAATGTATCATTTATAGACCAAGACGCACTTTATATGCCAGTTTTGGTCTTTCCACTTTACATATCTGATAAACTGCATTTAGCAAATCTAATTATGCAATAAAAATTCTGTTGCGCTTGTGTGCATCTTTGAAGACATTTGACAAATTGAATTTAGAAAATGTAATTATGCAATATAAAATTCCGATGCACTTGTGTGCATGTTTAGGAAACGGCTCCAAGTATTTAAAATGATGTAAGATGAAGTTACAGAATGACGGCAACTTTCAAGGTTAATAATGAACATGGAACATTGAATCGTTCACAATATTCCGCTTTTCCTCAAATGCCACATACTCAATCACGAGTAACATTTCAGATTTCTTCGGAAGTTGATACCTAATGCAGTCATGGAGCGCATCTGCTGCTGCTGGGTCTGCGTGGGCTGCTGTCCTGTGACCTGCGTCTGTGGAGCCGGCTGGTTCCCGTACGGAAGCCCGAGTGCTGCGTACGCCCTCTGCATAGAGCTGGGGTCTATGTGTGTGCCACTGCTGATGGCGGGTGCAGCGGGTTGACTCGTGCCCACGGGGCCCAACGGAGCCTGCATGCCAGTGTTAGGGGAGGTCAGCATCGCTGCAAATACCACAGAAACACATTTGTTAAATTCAAATATTTAAATTAAATCATATTATACAAATTGCTGCTTCATATTAGCCCCAACAACCCTTAACCTTGGTAAAAAATCAATGTAACATCGACAAACAATCTTAATAATGGTCTTGATAAATAATTAATTTGTAAACGACTGTGAAAAAAAGCACCTGCTAAATGGAAAATATAAAACTAAAAAGTATGACTTTCAATACGCAGTTTAGCAGTAATCCCACTTAAACTGGAAACGCAAGCGACTGAAGTGGAATAGCCATTTTGCAAACACGGAGCAGCGGCACGGAGAAGAACTGCAAGAGAGACTGAGAGAACGTGCTTCTGTTGCCACTACAGGGGGATTTAAACGAGTCAGCGATCGACTGGCCAATCGGAAAGCGGGAGCTCTCTGTGTCCCGCCCCCCAGTGAAAAACGAGGGGTGGAGCCCCTCCCCCGCAGTGTCAGATTACAGACCCGCTGCCTGCCGGAATCTGCTGCTGGTTTCGTGCTTTCACATTCGGAGCGCAGCCGAGCTGCACACATGACCTACAGGTGGCAGCACTCATCTAAACGCACCCGGTCTCTCAATGCATGAGACGCAAACATACAGTCAAGTACAGTAACAAACCTGTGTTCATAGATTCATATAAATGTTATGCTTTACCACTTTCAAAATGGCCAATTTGGTGCATTAGGGCAGAAAGTACGATTTTCATTAATGTATTGATTTATTTATTCTTTTTTTTTTGCATTAATAAGCACTCAATTGAAGAAAATCTCAATGGCCCTAATAAGAATACTACTCTACTAACACCAATACTTCAAACCAAGTATTCTTTATGCAAAAACATATAGTTATTTAGTGATGCAGGGAATGTATCAGTTTAAATGAGAATAAACGCTGAATGAGACGTACGCTGCTGGTTTCTCTTGTCACTGGCGTTCTTCAGGGGCAGACAGACGGGGCAGTCGTGCCGGGTGCAGTTCTTCCAGTGCGAGATGATCTGTCTAGAGGAGGCGCAGTGAGCCACTGAGGAAACGGACAAAACACAGAAAAACTTTGTTAAACTACTGAGCAATCACATACCCCAAAGAATCTGGGAGAAATAAATAAATATCATCAACACAATAACTGGAATAAAATATGAATAATGCATGTTAGATGTTGCTATGCAGTTGTTAGGGTGCTCTTGGCGGTTGCACTACTAGCTGGTTGATTAGTGCATACTAGCAAACAACAGACTGGTGAAAAAGGTGGGTGAAATTTGGAATTTTTCTTTAAACACTTCTTGAATTCAGCAGTTGAAATAGTTTCAGAAAATTCTGATTTTAGAATAAATCGACATATTTTTAAGGTAGCAACGTTGTTTTGAAACAACACCATTGTCTAGGGTAACATCAACAAAAACTGACTTCATTTTATAGTTCATATAATACAAGTTGACAAAAACTAAAAGTTTTATCAAATGATTTATCACATTCAAATTTAATGTTTTGCCTCGATTTTTTTTATTTTTATTAGAAATGTTGATTTTGAATAAAAAAAAAATTAGCAAATGTTACAATTAGACATGTTGAAAATACAGCTATGATGATCATTAAGAGAAGAAAATGATCCAACCACATGATGGCGCGCCTGATTAACCGCTCTCGCGTGACGCTCTATGAACGTAGAACGCGTCGCTAGTCTTAAGCGGCTGTTCACTCAGAAATGCGTTATTGTGTTAAAAAAAATCAAGACGCGGGCAGTGGAATGGGGGAAAAAAGTGAAGTTATTAAATGCAAGTTGAACTTTTTTTGCTTGATCGCCGCGTTTTTACAATGCCGTTTCATGGGTGATGCACTGTAAAAGACATGAGACGTGTGCAACAGCCAAATACGTCCACCTAACATAAAAACAATAGGAAAAATAGTGCAATGTAGTGCAAAAACCTGTAAAGAACTACCACTATGTTTGATATTTCATGTTTGCATGATGGTGACCGAAAGAAAGGTGCTGTTATTTTATGTTTTTACCAAGCATTTGCTGTTAATTATAGCCTATACCGGTGTTCATTATTGCTATTACTTTTTGACTATGAAATATTTAGCATTTCTTATTTTATATTATTTCTGAGTATATAGGATATGTTTAAGATAAGTTTGTACAAATAAGTTTTTTTTTACATTTACACCATGTTGACAACTTCAGGTGTGCACTTGGAATAGAACTTTAACCAGATGGTCAAATAAGAGAATGTTACTTAAATCATATTGTAGTTACGTTTTTAAGTTGATTAAATAACCAAAAAATAAATGGATAAATAAATCAAGATTTCACTTTTTGCCATATTGCCAAGCCCTATTACAGCCTACTAAATGATTAGGTTATGAATAATTAGTCCGAACACAAACAGGCTGTAAGAAAACTCAAATTCACTCTCTGATAGTAATGGCACTTATGATCAAGCAGAAATATAGCGGTTACCCCAAACACTAGTTTATTAGGTATCACAGAGATGCAAGCTGGAAATAAAATGCTATCAAAACTTTACAGTCAGATGTACATTCATATAAAAAGAACTCCAGGTTAGAGTGAAATCACAAGAATGGCCCATTTCAATGTTAGAACAGCAAATTTCGCCTAATGGCAACAAGTTCGCAGGTATGTTTCTGGCCCAATTCAAAAGAGTCTGCCATCAACTTTCTATTCACAGTTTTATCTTCAAACAAAATTCAAATGAATGATTACGTTAGTGCAATTAATATTTGTACTTTGAAATAATTTTAGTTAAGTTTTAACAAATTGGTTGACGCATATGTGCAAGGCAACAAACAGGAATGAGGTGAATTTTCAAAATGGGAGCAAAATAGTTTTGCGACAGTTTTGCCAAACTTATTTAAACATTTTGACATCCAGTTTCTGCTGTGAAAATATGCGGAATGGGTCCAAATGCTAAAAAATTGCTTATTATACTAAGGTCCCTAGATATTGTTCAGGTCCCTCTGGCAATAGTCATGCTTGTCTTAGCAAGCACCACTAATAAATGAGAGGAATATTACATTCTTGATGAACAAGGTTTGAAAAATGAAAAAACGCTCTGGCCAAATGATATTATGTCAAGGAATAAAAGGGGTTTCGATATTCCAGACTCCATCATACTTAAAGAATGAGACCACAAGAGCCACGAGTGAGTTCCCATGTTTACATGAAGCCTGAGTGATCAGCCAGACAGCTCAACAACACTAAGATGTACAGTCATCACCAAAATATGGTTGTGGACATAGAGACATGTGGTTGGATGAACAGACAAGAACTTTCAGATCGACTCAGAAATAAAACAGACTAAGATTTCAAAAAAATTCAGAGCCTCAAGATTCCAGATATATATTAACATGACTAGTGTAATTTCGTCTCTCACCTTGGCAGGATTTTCCCGCCTGGCAGTGGGTCATGTGGTTGAGGACGTTCTTCATGGTGCGGCAGTGGGGCAGGGCGCAGGTGCGCACGTCGCCGTTGGCCTGATCTCGCCGCTGGCACTTGTGGGCGTGAAGCAGCAGGACCAGCTGCTGCTGGATCAGTTTGCGCTTCTCCGGGTCGGCCGTGGGGCCTGCCGAAACCCCCTGTCCCGGGACCATGCCCACCGAGGGCACCTGCTGCTGCAGCTGGAGGAAAGGGTTTAGATTAGATTCCGTTATAATATAAAGAAACAAATCTTTCTAAATATTCTCGGTTGGTTTGAACAAAGCCGCAAGCCACAAGAGGCCATGAATTTGTGATTTTATTCACTGAGGCGTTAAGCATCTAATTTACGCCTCAATCAAAACAATGTGGTGTTTACTTCAAAGATAAAAGCACAGTTACACCCACTTTCAGTCATGAATGCAGTAGGTTTATTTAAAGAAATATGAATGACTTGGCTTCAACAAGACAATTTTTTAACATATGTAATTTGTAAATTGTCTGCCTATAACTAATTAATTATAACAAGTTGACTTTTACATAAGAGTTTTAAAAAAAGCTTGTAAAAATGCTTTACATAGGAGAAATGAATACAATACACACTACTGTTCAGAAGTTTGGGATTGGTAAGAATTTAATTTTAAAATTAATATTACGCGTTTAAATTTTATTGACCCCAAATGTTTCTGTAATGAAACAATACAGAAAATTAGGGCTGCACGATATTGAAAAAAAAAAAAACTGACATAACGATATTTTGTTTTTCTGCGATTTATATTGTGATGTATTATAGCGAAAAAATTCACCAGATGACTGGAAAAGCTCTATTTGGAATGAATTAATCATTCTAGGATGATTGGGGTGATTTTGTTGGTGACGCATAGAAAATAATGAACAAATTACAAGCATAGATAAATATAATTGAACAAAGATTTAAATGAAATATAGTGCTTTATATTTTCCAGGTAAGTGTAACAGTATTCAGGTCCAGAAATTGAACAATCAAATGTAAAATAACACTGCATGGTCTCACTGTATAAATTAAAACAATCAATCTGTGTTAAAATTTTTCCCTCTTTTCTTGTTTGATTAACATTCGTGACACAAAGCAGCGGGGGCTGCTGTCACTTTAATCCAAAATACTGTTTCTCATCCGGTTTTCCCGTTCACCTAAGGCATAAACAATTGTGTTCACGAGGATAGTCGTCGTATCGAGTTCTCGTTTGCGTCTTCGTGCACTCAAACGATTTAAAATTTTTTGAATGTTTAAACTGACAGAACCTAAAACACGTTCAAATGATAAACTTTCATTGTATGATGGTCAAACTTTGCAATTAATCAGAGAGTCACCTGCGTCTGGTCCGTACGGATTAACGATCCCTATACTTGTAATTGCACATCCTGCGATGTGACTATGCACACATCGCGATTTCGATGCTAAAACGATATATCGTGCAGCCCTACAGAAAATATAGCAAATTAAAATTAAGATGCATTGTTAACCTAATTACTTTATGCTGGAGCAGTCTAGGTCAGTTTTCGGATATGAATATTCAAGCACAACAACAATTTTAGACTTCATTCAGAGTTTATTTACTTTTTTACGTCATATTCTGCTGCATGTAAACTTCAATTAGCTCTCCGAATGAATAAATAGCTGCTGAATAGATGTGTGACGCAAGTTACAAGAGGTCTGAAGTGTTCTGGACTGAACCAGAGCCAGCTGTGGAGGGTTACTCACCAGATTTGGCACACTGGAAGCACCCTTCAGGGTGGGCTGGAGGCTGTTGGGGAGAGCTGCCTTGTTCTGGATCTGGGCGTTTAATCCAGCGCTGGACATCTGCTGGACCGAACCCTGCGCATACTGCTGCCCGAACGGGCCATTGGCGCTTGCAAGACCCATCTATGGAGAGGAAAGAAAAAAAAAACCTTCAGCATCCATAAACCTCAACAGAAACACACCAAAAACAGGCCCAAAACAGCTTCCACTGTAGCGTTTCAGTTTAAATTCTTAGAAAGCAGTCAAGGCGTTCTGCGGGCACAAGGTTCAGCTCTGTCAGTGTAGCGTAGACGGTGTCAGGCCAAACATTCATAGGTCAAAGACTGCACTAGAAGATACTGTCATCAGCTGCTCAGTGACATCCGTCTGCTCACATACGAGTAGAGGACACTGTCTTGCCATTCAGTGTAGTAGAGCTTGAGAATAAAGCGTCTGCTCTTCATAAAAACACCAAATTAAAGAAGCACTGATGATGCGATATATGAAATATATAGTCTGGGTTCAGTAATGTAAAAAAAAAAAAAAAAAAACAGTAAAAATAGAAATATGATATATTATTATAATTTACAGTAACTATTTTGTATTTGAATATAATTTTAAAAATGTAATTTATTCCTGAGATCAAAGTTGAATTTTCAGCATCATTACTCCAGTCTTCAGTGTCACATGATCCTTAAGAAATCATTCTAATATGATGATTTGATGCTCAAGAAACATTTCTGATTATAATCATAGTTAAAAACAGTTGTGTGGCTTCATATTTTTGAGGAAACCATGATTTTTTTTCAGGATTCATTAATGAATAGAAAGTTCAAAAGAACAGCTTTTATTTAAAATATTAATCTTTTGTAACAATGTAAAACTCTTTACTGTCACTTCTGATTAATTTAATTCATCCTTGCTGGATAAAATTAATTTCTATTAAAAGGGAAATATCATGAAAATCTAAATGTTTCCGTGTTTAAGTGCTATAATCGGGTCTTCGGCAGTGTTAATATTGGCAGCCATTTCTGATTAGACTTAAGCCCGGAACACACCAAGCTTTACAGTTTTTGTTTTTCTCGGTGTGTTCCACACCGTCGGCTGAAGTTGGTCCTCGGCTAACGAGTCAGTTCACGACAATAAGCAAAAGTTTTGAAAGCAAGCAAATGAGTCATGACGGCTCAGACAGAAGGTTGTTCTAATTTTACGTCATCTTACCTGAGCACTCGAATGCAAATATTATAAAAATAACATGAGCGGAGAATATGACTGATATTCAAAACAGTAAGCAGTCCCTCCAGAAAAACGCGATTATGCGATCGCTTCATTTCATGCATAATCAGCCAAAGTCCGCATATTTATGCGGGGGTCGCATTTTTTCAAATACGCCGCACTTTCGCCACATAAATTGCCGATTTCAGCAAGCAAAATATGCGGGGCTAGCATGATTTCATAATCAGTATTTTCGTTGCAAAAAAGTCACATATATCTTCGCAGAAAGTTGAAAAATGTGTTTACTTCATACAAGTAAAGCGCCATTATTTTCCCCCTATTGCCATGGGAACCTTATGAAGTGATGTAATTACGCGACATGAACATCATCTGCAAACCCCGCGGTGAAACCGTGCTGAAGCACACAAATCATTCTCATCTGCCAAAAAAAATAAGCGCAAAAGACCGCGCGAAGCAGTTTGTCGGTGTGTCACATAACAGTGGGGGCAAATTATTTTGCACTTCGTGCAACTGCATGTTGGACCACAGACGACACTGTATATTAGTAGTATGAAAATAATTTACGTTGCAGTAAGAGATTGCACTTTGTGCATTGGAAGCACTTAATTTAACAGAAGATGTCAGTTTTGTATAGCTACCTCTGTAAAACAGGAAGCACACATTCTGTTTTTTAATATATTTTATTCATTTTTACAGAAGTTGTTGAATATTCCTTTTGTAAAGCTACAGAACTTGTTTGACTCAATGTTTTGTAAGTTTGATTCATGTGTTAATTAAGGTCTGAAATAAAACAGAATGAGAACTTAAATATTCTGTGATTTAGTATGCTTGAAGTAGTGCTGCAACGACGCGTCGACGTCATCGATTACGTTGACTCCGAAAATACGTCGATCCGTCACACTGTTTACATTCATCTCGCGTAATGGCGAGAAAGTTCCATTGTCACAAAAACCTAGACCACGATTATCAAAAGTATGGGAATACTTTAAACAGGCCAAATAAAATGGTCCTTTGTTCCCTTTGCAGAACCGAAATGGCGTACCACCTGTGGAATTGGATCTCTGCCAAATTTTTGCGCACGCAAGATCATATTTTGAGCGTGCAAAAGGGCATTTCGCACATGAACTGAGTTGAGGAGAAAATCTTCGTCTCGCAAATAAGAAAATATTTAGAGCGAACGAAAATCGTTCAAGTTTTGCATTTCAAAGAAGTTTATTTGGATGTGCGCGGACGTTCTCTTTCGCACGTGCAAGGTTTGAGTTGCTCGCGCTCCTGATTCCCGCCCTGCGCGCTCGCTAAGACTCCAGGACTTGAACACTATCAAAGTTCCTTTAAGACTGTAGAAAGTCTTTGACACTCTTCATTTTAAAGTTCAAATGTCTACCACTGGACGAGCACACATGAGTGGCTTATTTTTAATCAAAATCAAATCATATTAATACATAATGGAGTGTCCCAGTGTTTCTACACCTCAATAAACTGCTAAATTATTTCTAACTTCTTAAGTAAAAAAAGATCACTAGATTAATAAAAAAAAAAAACCTTAATAAAAATAATCGTTAGATTAGTCGACAGAAAAAATAATCGTTAGTTGCAGCTCTAGCTTGAAGTAATAAGAAATGACTCTTTACATGAAGGTAGTGAGAACAGGGTGTTGGGGAAAAAAAAAAAAATAATTTTTCCTCTTTTGCATCAAACTGCAGTTTTTGCAAGTTCCCGCTATTTCATCGCATAAAATTGCAAAAATATTCCATCGCAACTTTTAAGAAAACGTGCCGCATAATCAAGGATTTTTGCCCCCAGTTTTTCTGAAGGGACTGAGTAAGCAAGCGCTGCTTTGTTTATGGTTTGTATACTTGCAGTCTCAGTTTCGCTTTCCCTTTTTGAATGACAAATACAGACAAATATATCTGCTTAAAAATAGACCATTATCTCCTTTATACGCAGGCGCAGAACGCCCGTGCTAGTTGACGGTCGGCTTAAGTTCTTTCGGTGTGTCCAAGCACATATTTTTTCCCCCGACGTGAAAATATTTTTGGTGTAATCCATCACTAGAAATGAGTGGGTTTAATAACCCAGTGTCAGAGGAATAACAATTATGAATCCTTTTGGAGTGATTGACAATTATCTGATGCGTTTAGCTTAAACATTAAGGTCAAAGTTAAAAAAAAAAGACAGACAATGAAACGCACGGGTGATTTGTTCACAATAAGATCTAACGTGCATTTGGAAAATTTATGAGGTGAAATTTCTTTTCATGGCAACGTTAACCTGAGCCATTAACCATCATTTACTGCCAAAAAAAGAACTGAACATCTGCATTATAACCAGAGTTATTTACACCACTTTTCACAGCACGGTTCTGCAGCAGAGCGTCAGATCAGAGCTCCTCCAGCGGCGTGTGTAAACCAGCCCATCCCCCACCATTACTAATGCAAGCCTGCAGCCATTAGCGGCGCACACGCCGCTGCTGAACGTGCTACTCTGAGGAACTCCCTGTCCTGAGCAATACAATCTCTGCTGCCCGTCGCTCTCCCTCTTTCACCCCAACACGCTCCGTGATGCCATTAAAACAGCAAGCCAATGAATCCTCTCTTCCAAATTTATCTAACTAGCTGCAACAAGCAACAATTTTATTCGTCATTCGGCTTCTCATTTTTTGCTTTTTAGATCCAGACAAAGTTAAAATCTGATTCCTGCTGTTGTAATTCAAGAAAAATTTACTATGTTCTGATTGGGCGTCATTTTAAATTTAATTTCCAGAGAGGGAGAGACAACAAAAAAGTTTTGACTGCAAAAAACTCCCTCAACAAAAGACAAAATAACCAAAATATTAGATTTATAACTTTTCTGGAAATAAAAAATTATATTTAATAGACATGGTAATATCCATTTTTGTATTATACAACTTAATTTTCTAAAACAAAACACATGATTATACCTAAATAAGTAAAAAAGTGTCATGTTTTGAAACATTTCGATTAAAAAAAAATGACTCAATAGTAAATATTCAATGATTTAAAATAAAATTCTTAAAATAATTCTAGAGCTGGCCCACATTCAAAGTTGTTGAAAAGTAATATTATAGACAAAATATATATTACAGTCACGAAATAACAGAAGTAACAAACGACAGAGCTTTTCTTCTCAATCGGGTCATTTTGGACAGGGTCAAATGGCGTTCCCGAAGTGCCCTTCAAGAGCGCATGGAATTCGTCCAATGATTGGCAAACATATCGTCTAACTGGAAGAACAAGAAAAATTATGAGGTAGGCCTTTTTTATCATTTAAAAATGAAACATGCATGGATGAATCATTCACAATAAGATCCTTGACATGCATTTAAAAAAAATAGGGTGAATATTTCATGCTGACTTTAACGCAGCAAGTCACGACATTACTGAATCTCAATGGGTAAATAAATCCCTTCTGCCTGCTAACAGCCATACAAATATATCCACCACAATACAAACACAAAAGCAAAACCTCACCTTTCAATCATCACACACTGCATATACAACCCAGCCCTAACATTAATTGGTTACATTTTTTTTATTATTTGATAAAAGATGTGGTTAAAATTGTGGCTGCACGATTTATCACAATAAAAAAAACGCACACAATTTGCCAAAGGGCTAATATTTTGTCCGGTTTAATTGTGTTTATTGCTATGCCCCACTTTGTTTTTCTGTAGCCTACAGATGAAGTGAATACTCCTTTATGGTTATGGACAGTTATGACAAGGATGAACGATTTTCAAGTTTTTCAACTTCGAATTTCTTGTCATCAATTTCTGGCCTCCTAGTGATGCGAAATACGAGCGCGAGTCTACGCATGGTGATTGTTTTGACTTTATTTTGCGTTTGAACGGCGTGGCTTGGACGTGACGTCCGTCAAAAATAGACTTGGTGCCTATCTTTAGCGAAGCGGAGTGGCGAGCCTCTTCTGAAAAGTGCCGCGTTTTAAAAATTTGGAGCCGTACTTCATTGAGAAGCTGCGCACAATTTAAAAAAAGAAGAAAAAAAAATTGCAGTCTTTGGGATTTCATAAGCGCACTGAGAATCGTGTTTAAGCGGTAATCGGGTTCATGTTCAATGTTATTTTTCGTATTGTGCGATAAATTGTGCAGCCCTATTTAAAAAGTTATTTTGTTATAAAACAGCTAAAGATTAATAAATTTCATTAGACATTCTTTTTGATGCTAAACTGGAACCTACCCTAGTAAAAAACCTTTTCCAAAATCTATGTAAAATATTTATTTCATACTAAGTATACTTCAAATCCATTAACATTAATTGACATCACTTAAGACTCACTCAAATTAAAGTTTAATTATAATTTTATATCAGCATCTCTTTATTACACAATGCACATTTCTTAATATTATGCCTAAAACCTTGTATAATATAAATGCAAAAGTATACTTCCACTTTAGCACAATCAAATAAACTTCAATATATTTTTAGTTGGACCTCAGTGCTATTTCTGCACTGTTAAGATACAAAATTTGCTTAAGTAGTTTAATATACCAAAAGTACAATTGCAGGGTATTTTTTTAGTACATAAATGTGTAAATGCATTTGTAGTATACTTATAGCACAAAATAAATGTATTTCAAATACACTTTATTTATTAGGGTAGAAAAACCAAAATGAAAACAGAAAGCACATTTCCTATGGACACAAGCATGAGCCGACATAGGCTACTGTAGCACTACACTGACACTCTGATCTCACACACTTCACCTGCACTTGTGACTCTCATAATCTGTGTGCAATGCAAACACACGCCGTACCGCCGACAGCACATCTATTCACCTCTGAACAAACACAGCAGATATGGAAACCCGTGAACACTCCGGCAGGCTGTGTGAAGTTATTCACGATGTTTCATTTGCCAACTCAATCGATTGACTGATTTCTCAATATGAACTCAACGCCCCAACACAAGTGCACGAGGAGTGCTCGCTTGTGAGAAAATCACGATGCGAGTAGCAGACTGGTTTCCGATTGGTTTCCTCTAAAACCACAACAGTCACACAAGTGTGATAGCCACAACTACCTTTGTGAGCAATCTTTTCTTTAGATGCCTTAGGAGCTCAAACAGGCACAGATTAATGTTAAACGTAAGTCGAATATGAAACCTGCTGAGGTTAACAATGACTCATGCCAACAAAGACACGGTCATAAACACTAGAGTTCAGTTCAGGAAAAGTAACTGGCGCTTTCTTGAGCACATTTTAAAAAAAACAAAACAAAAAAAACTTTGGAAAAATATATCCATGGTGGCTGGAGCCAATTTCCCAACCAGTCCACTTAAACATGACCAATTCAACACAGATAACAACTAGGATAATTGAGTACCATTGCAATTTTAACAAAAAACAATGGCAACAGCAATCATCTATTGCGGTTTCAAAATGACCAGTGCAACAATATATTTCTTTCCGATTAAAGTTTCCAAAAATGAAAATTACCCAATGATTTACTCACCCTCAAGCCATCCTAGGTATATGACTATCTTCTTTCAGAAGAACACAATCGGAGTTATATTAAAAAAATATCCTGGCTCTTCCAGATTTTGAAGCAAAAAAAAAGAAAAAAAGTGCATCCATCCATCATAAAAATAATCCGAACAGCCCCAGGAGGTTAATAAAGGCCTTCTGAAGCGAACCAATGGGGTTTTGTTAGAAAAATATCCATATTTAAAACATTGTAATAACTAGCTTGCGAAACCCGGCCGTACACATCGCTTTGCGGCGGAAGAGAGACCTCTGACGAGACACATGATGTAATGACAAACGTGGAAGCGCAGAGGATAGAGCAAAACAAAAGTCTAAAAAGAGAAATGTTGAAGGACTTCTATAGAAGAGGAGCTTCTCTTATATGTGTACGGTTGTCTGGTGGAAGTTAGTTATTTTAGATTATAAAGTGTTAAACATGGAAATGCTTCATACAAAAACCCATCACTTCGCTTCAGAAGGTCTTAATTAACCACCCGGAGCCATGTGGATTACTTTTACGATGAACGGATGCACTTTTTTTGGCTTAAAAATTGGCCAGGATGTTTTTAAATATATCTCTTGATTATATTCATCAGAAAGAAGAAATTTAAATACACCTTGGATGGCTTGAGGCCGAATAAATTATGGGGTAATTTTCATTTTGAGGGAAACTATCCCTTTAACTACCTTTATTTAGACAAATAAATCTGTATTATGCATCTAGTGTGTGTCAGAACTGTCTAATGTAAACAAATGCTGTCCATATACCTCAAAGTTGAACAATTTCCTTTCGTTTTAAAGGCTTGAATTTTGATAATTGATAAGGAAAATGACAAAACAGCCAACAGAATTATCATACTACAAAACAGAAACCTTCGTACATGACAGTCCAAGCAACAAACAGTCTACCATATGAAGTGGAAATTATAGGTTAAAACTGCACATATAAGAAGCTGGTCGAAACCAAAACAATTAGTTAATTTGTACTCATGTTAACCGTGTTAAATCGTTTAAACCAGATGTCTTCAACGCACTGTCCTGCAAAATTGATTTCCAACCTGCTTCAACACACCTGCCTGTGATTTTCAAGCGATCCATAAGAGCTTGATAAGCTGGTTCAGGTGTGTTTGAAAACTCTGCAGGACCGTGAGTCCCCAGGAGCAGGGCTGATGACCTCTGATTTAAACCAAACCATGCAGAACATTGATGAAACAAAGTTTTAGAATGCAAGGGCTAACAAATAGCAATGGTGACTTACCTTGTTCATGTTTCCCGCTTGCTGGGGATTGATGGCATTGTGTGCCCCCATCTGTGGTGCACCCTGGGTAAGTGTCTCTGCCAATACGCTGCCAGAAACACTAACCCCCGGCCCGCCGCCTGCTCCCACCGGTGTTCCCTGCATGCCCTGCCCCTGGTACTGCATCCCGGGAGCCGCCCTCCCTCTTCCGGCTGGCCCCATCACGCCATTCATCATCTGCCCCTGCTGAGCCATGTTCTGTCCCATGAGTCCGTGAGCCTGGTTGTTATTGTTCAGCATTGCCGGGTTGAAACCCGTATTGAGGCCCATACCAGGACTATTGTTGCCCTGACCAGTAGGGGTGCCGACAGGCTTCGGAGGTTGGGTCTGGTGACCGGGTGAGCCCTGGCCCATGGGACTCTTCCCCAAAGCACCCAATTGGCCACCCATTCCAGGCTGAGGGCTGAGGTTTCCAGCCAGACCAGAGCCGCTCCCTGCCTGCAGGAGCTGAGACAGCTGCTTGTGCTTGGCAGCAGCATCCGAGACGGAGCCCCCCATCCGGCCTCCCACCCCTCCATCTCCATTAGAGGGCATGGACATCAGCCCCAGGTCTCCATTGGGTATCAGCTCATCTGGAAGATCATTTTCCAAGTCGAACAAGGACACAAAGTCTAAGAAAAGAAGAAAAAGAGGGTTTTAGCACATGTCATTATCTCATTAACAAAACAACCAACATACAAGTCGGGGACAAACTTAACTGTCATTTTAGCTTGATACTAGACTGACAATCGGCCCATGAAGGGATAACTCCTTTCCAATCAGAACGAACTCGCAAGAATTTTTAATAAATGTATCAAATATTATACTTTTTCAGTTGCTCAAATATTTTGTGAATTGAGTATAGTTTGTGTAATGGCGTGTGCACACCAAAAGCGAATTTAATTATTTGCGTGAGCAGATTACATACAAAGTCAATGCAAAGACGCGAACAGATGAATCGCGCTTGGTGACGTGAATGAAGCGACTGATGCGAATATGCAACATTCGTCACAACCGCGTCATCCGCGCAAGTTTTACATTACTACGAACTGGATGAATGTTTTTGTTGATGTGTGTGAAGTTGATGTTTTTATTTGCACGAGTGACGCGAAAAACAAGTCAAAATACCGTAAGTAATCTAGAGCGAGAAATGAAACTCTTTTTGTACACGCGTCATAATTCTCAACTGCTATCACAATAAATAGCAATGAATGAAAATACACTTTTTCTGTTGTGTAATTTTTTTCCATAAATTTTGTGCACGTCTCAACTGCAATCACTATAAATGTATATGTTATCAATTGGATACCCTGCTCTCTCAACATTATCATTGTCAGTTAACTTTTCACTGACTGTTTTGACTCATGTTAACAATGAAAACATAGTTTTGACTAATAAAGGTCATAGTTTGCACACACACACTCAACTTTCTGCTTTGAAAACTGCACGAGGAAGTTAACGCTGTTGTAATGTCTCCTTATTCTCAGCAGGGAGTGCTCAGATTCATGGCTAAAAATAAGAATCACTCCAGCCGCTCATCTGTTACCCCTCGTACCCCCCTAGTCTTCAACAGCTGCCTGTCAGTCTGGTTTTCCTATCCACGGAGACCAACACAGCCAGTCGTATTCTTATGTTTTTAAGTTAAATTAATATATGAATAAGACTATCATTGCAAAAAATAAACAGGTCCAAAATGAGAATGTACAGTAAAATGAACTGAATTAAATGCGCACACTGACACTGTATATCAAGTGCATAACGTATATGAAGGTATTCTTCCACTTAAACATTTGAACGAAGGACAGAAGGGAATGCAAAACACGATTTTGTCATTTTTATTTTTACAACACTCATGGCATGAGACAAACCTGAACAGTACAAAGACCAAACCTTTAAAACTTGGCACAGATCACGAAGCTCTTAGATATTGTAATTGAAAATACAATGAAGTATCAACATTTTTTTTTTTTTTTTTTTTACAGAAATATAATAATAAATATGTTGTCAGCATACAAAACCTGACATGACGCTGCTGAAAATTCTTGCCAAATAAAGCGCATCCACTAAATGTGAAGCTATAACACTTTTTCAGAAACAAACCTAGACTGATCACACTAATCGTAAATTTAGTTTATTGATATTGAATGAGATAACAGTTTATGTGACTTGAATGTGATCTTTACAAAAATTCCGCTTATAAAACTTTTATAAATCAATACAACTGCATAAAACTGCTACAAGTCACAAAAAACCCTATAAGACCAACAGCACTCAACAAGTAAACTTCTAAGCTAAAAATAAAATACTGACACCATATGTGGATTAAAAACAATGTGGACTCGTTCATCTTCAAATCACAAAGAGGTTTAGTTTTGGATGCATGAATTGAAATATTTAAGGGATTCAAAAGATTATAGGACACGAGTTATACGGAGCACTTTAAAGATACATTCAACATCCGGAATAAAAGTTGCAAAGATAATCTTCAAAAATGTTTGTGTTCCCTGAGGAAAGTCAGATTTGGAACAATGTGAGGGTGAGAAAATTACGATAACTTTCATTGTTTTGGTAAAATAAACCAACAAAATATAATATCAGTCATCATATATATTAATAAAAATTAGGGATGCACATTATAGACAATACGAACAAAATCTTATATCACGATAAGAGTAAATTTATATCACGATATAGTAATTTTTGCTTTAAATGAAATTTTTATATCAATTTTTCATACTATTGAAATTTCATAATTCTTATCACCAATTTCAATATCACTTAAAAAAAAATAATAGCCTAAAAAAAAAAACTCAAGCTTACTGAAGACAAGTAAACAGTGATAAAGAAAGAGCAAAGAAAACAAACTACAATAGAACAAAGACACAGAGGAAATAGAACTACCTGAAAAACTAAAAATACTATATAAAGTATAAAGCAAATGTATAAAAAAACATGCATTGCCTTTAATTTGTAAATTATGTCTATATTTATTCTTATTAAAGTTACAAAAGCAAGCAATGAGAGATTTTCTCTTTTTTGTTGTTCGATTAGCATTATTAATGACAGCAGGTAAATTTGGATGCTGTCTGTCTTTCTCAACTGTACTAGAGCTGCAACTAATTTATTAACTAATTTAATTTATAATTATTTTTTCGATTAGTCGACTACTCTAACGATTATTTTTATTACTTTTTTTTATTAATCTAGTGATCTTTTTTAAAGTAAGAAGTTAGAACTAATTTAGCAGTTCATTGAGGTGTAGAAACACTGGGACACGCCATTATGTAATAATACGATTTGATTTTGATTAAAAATAAGCCACTCATGTGTGGTCGTCCAGTGGTGGACATTTGAACTTTAAAATGAAGAGTGTCAAAGACTTTCTATACAGTCTTAAAGGAACTTTGATAGTGTTCAAGCCATTGAACAAACGTCTCCTGAACCATGTATTTTTCCTCTTGCGCTGTCTGTAATGCAGGGAGTCTTGTGATTGGTTGTCAAGGGAGATAAGGCTGCTAAATTCTGATTGGCTGGAATTTTCTCACATTGTAACGCTGGTTTGTATTGAGCAGGCGAGCAGTCGGCGCTTAGCGAGCGCGCAGGGCTGGCATCAGGAGCGCGAGCAACTGAAACCTTGCACGTGCAAAAGAGAACGTCCGCACACATACAAATAAACTTCTTTGCAATGCAAAACTGAGTTTCGTTCGCTCTAAATATTTTCTTATTTGCGAGACGAAGACTTTCTCCTCAACTCAGTTCACGCGCGCGCGAAATGCCCTTTTGCACGCTCAAAATATGATCTTGCGCGCGCAAAAATTTGGCAGAGATCCAATTCCATAGGTGGTGCGCCATTTCGGTTCTGCAAAGGGAACAAAGGACCGTTTTATTTGATCTCTGTTTAAAGTATTCCCATACTTTTGATAATCGTGGTCTAGGTTTTTGTGATAGAATGGAACTTTCTCCATTCCCACACCTGAATGTAAACAGTGTGACGCGCCAACGCATTTCACGCATGTCAACGTATTTTCGTAGTCAACGTAATCGATGACGTCGACGCGTTGTTGCAGCACTAAACTGTACCTTCACTTAATCCATAAATGGCTCTGTTTACTTGTAAATACATGGTCACTACACAGGAGAGTATTTATCCGTGTATTTTATCCGTAGCAAAAAGCACTCGGTTCAGTCTTCACGCGCTCATGAGCAGCGGCATCTCTCATACAACGAAAAAGTCTCTCAGTTGTCTTTATTGCGCTTCAACGGTTTAAAGCCACTTGTTTTTAAACCGCAATGCTTAAAAACTCATGCAAATGATAAGCTTTCGTGACCGACATTCTTCAAAATATCTTTTAAGTTTCACAGAACGAAGAAACTCAAACAGGTTTAGAACAACTTGAGGGTGAGTAAATGACGACAATTTTATTTTCGGGTGAACTATCCCTTTAAGTTTGCATAAAAGCACCACATCGATGAATCCAGGAAGTCGCTCAGACGGCATCAGACCCCATCCACACTGAGCCGTTCTCCCCACAGCATCCTTCCCCAAATCAGTCATGCTTCAGCCGAGACACTAAACCAATGCAGCGAGCCGTCTGCCTGAAGCTGGTGGAGGGCAGCGTTTACACGCTTGGCTGTGTTTGTATGTACACTAATGCAAACACGGCTGGAATAAAAGCGCACCCACGGCTGCCACACGCTCACAATATCGAGGAGGAACACCCAGCTGGCAAACAACACACCCACTGGAACCATCCCCGACAACAGCGAACGGCAAAAAATAAAAAAAGTGTAACACTCAAAAAAAAAAAAAAAAAAAAGACCACAGAGACTTAACAAAAACCCACAAATTAGCATGCATACTAGCGGACACGTGCATGTGTTGCCGTTCTCACACCAGCCGTCCACAGTACAGTAAATGTGGTTTACAGCTACAGTACAGATGCGGATTCAGCGGAGAAGGAAACAACACGCTGGTGACAAGCTGTATGACCAATCAGCTACACTATTTTTTTAAAGTTGTAAATAATCAGAATATTGAAGTACCTTTTATAATAAAACGCTACCTAAGTCTTCCTAATTTCACGTTTAATTCCATGCGTTATGGATGCCAACTGCCATAAAACACCAAGGAAGAAGCAAGCATGATGCTAAAAAGCACTTCAAACAATGCCCTGGCAACCACCCATTCACCCTTTTGCATTCACATTACACTCAGAGAACGTCCAGTTTTGTGTCAAACTTCGGGGTGTGCATTTAAAGTTGCGTATTAATCCAAAAACATGGGAGGAATTAGGGAGACAGGAAATAACGGATCTCTCCACGCCGAGCTGTGGAATTTCCTGATGTGATTCTTAAGTTATGCTCTTAAATAAAACGCTACTCTCTGCAACACCAAACATGCTGCTTCACAAGAAACTGGCTGCCATTAAGATGTCCACTGAAATCCTAACCAGTGAGCACACTAGGCAGGATGCAGGTGACATTTTTAACACTTTTCTGGAGAGTGAGCGTGTGCAAAATCCAGTCATGATGGTATGAGGTTGTGGGTTGACGTCCCTATTAAACCATGACTGGACAAACCAATTAATAATTACAATCTTACATGTCCAAAGGTAAAGCATACCATCTAATATTTGTCTAATAATGAACTGGAAAATCATGGAAGAAGTCACAGCACAGCTTGAAACGGTAAGATGCTTAAAATATAATTTCACAAATTAGTTTTGCAGATAAAATTATTAGACACACACACACAGTAGGGCCAGGGCAAACTTTCAAGTGGGCTGCAGGCTGACTTAATATGTATTTAATACATTATTTAATGTTTAAATGAATGTCATCGAATGTGTTTAAATTATTAATATATAAGTCTAACTCTAAATTAACATGCTAAAAAAAACTAAAAAATTGAAATCTCTCTTCAGGGTTTCAAATTTTGCGTTGGAAAATGCAGGGGGCTTTTATTCTAAAAGGTGGGGAATCACTGCACTGAAATCCCTGATATTCAGCTGACTGAAAACTCAACAGATGGTGCACGATAACTTGCACGCGAAACGGGGATGAAAAGAACTTCTGCTTTCCTCGAGACTGATGTCAACTGTCACTGTATTGATCATTAGCAGCCCTAATAGAAACATGTAATAAATCCGCACCAAATCTCTATGAATAGCCTGCAAGAAAATCTCATTCAAGAAAGCATATTAAGATAAATATCAAAGTCATTTCTGCACAGTCAGCAGTTGAAGAGCTTCCAAAATGCTTCAAAAGAGTTCAAGTGTGTAAAAAAGACATTCTGGACCATCTTTATTATATAGAGGTGATTATGAAATGTCTTGTGAAGACATTTTATAATAATAGTGATGCGCTGAAATGTTTTTCTTTTTTACTGAAATGAAAATAGTGCTTTCATTTAGCCAAATACAAAAAAAATAGTAAAATTTATTTAATAATCACCCCTCACACAGTACAAACATTTGAACTGGCTCATGTGCAATTTAAAGGTCCAAAATTTTCATACGCATTTTTTTTTTCTCGTATCGGTCATCATAAAATGTCACGCACAAAAACCTTGCACACCGAGTCCGATGTGTATTAACCCGTTGTGAGAAATTTTTTTTATTTGATTGTCCTCTCTCTTCTTAAAGAGAAAAATTTCACAAAAAAATAAGCCACATTTTACTTGGCTCAGTTTGATGCTTTGCTAGCGATACTGGAGTTTGGCGTTCGCTTGTACGGTGGCTCTGAGTTGTCAAAACAACTCTCAAAATGCTTGCTACAGATGCAAGAAACAGAAAATTTAACCCTATTGGACATTTGTCGTGACGGATGAAAATTTGTGTGAACGTGATTGACCCAACGCGATTTATTTTTTACGTGCAAACTTCGGACGTAAGAATTTCGGACATTAACTTGAAATAAACATTTAAACGGTGACTGTAATAAAAACTTTTTCACAGCCGATTCATTAAAACATAATGAATGATTGTTACATGTTAAACCAGGGTTTTTCCGGCATTGAGAATATTTTAGCTCCGGCCAAAGACTTATCCGTGATAATACCTGGCGTATCCTGTAGCATTCGCTGATAGCCAGCTGCTTTAAAACTCTCCAGTGAGTGTTTGCGTAATAATCAGACATTTCTGTTAAGTGTTGGAAAGCAATCGCCAACCAGAGGTGCTTAAGATAGTCTGAATCTGTGCAACACCACTCAAAACAGCTGACGTTTTGTTTAGCGCGAGTTATGTACACTTGCAAATCCGTCCATTATGACCAGCAAAATATCAGTACCGATCAACTCTTCCAACCAGTTATAGCTTGAAATAAACTAACCACAGAAAGATGTCAATACAGATCAATCAGGTCCACTAACGTTAATATCCTAACTCTCCTGTCTGGTTTGTTTGTCGGACAAATTGGCGGATTCTGCATTATGATTGGTCAGATCACCTGTCAATCAAACTCCCGGCGAAGGGTGAATGGACATAATGGCTTTCTGTACATAGTATACACTTTTCATGCTGCTAACTACACGTTGCAAAGCTTCTGGATTGACAACCGAATTTAAGTACGTGACTGAATCTGACCGACAGTGATAACCATAGCAACGGACGGAACAACATCTGATACTGTGAGTCAAATGATCTGTGCATGAAGTCTTGGAGTGTAAATGCAAAATAACATACCTGACACTTTTTCTATGAAATGTGTTACTTTGTTCATTTCATCACTAACTTTTCAAGTCAGTCTGTACATTTTTACATATAAATTTGCAGGTTTTTATATATAAAATAATTCAAAGCACTTTGTTTTATGATCGATCCTGACAGTGATAATTTTTTATTTTATTTTCGGTTACACTTTATTTTACAATGCCGTAGTTACATTGTAATTACTTGAATAAGTACTGAGAACTATTAATTAACTACATGTAGTTACAATAGTGTACAGTTAGTTTGTTTTAAGGTTAGTTACTAGTAATTATGCATAATTTATTGTTATTACTATAGTAAGTACATGTAGTAACGTGTAAATATGACTCTGTAAAATAAACTGCTGCCGGATTTTGTAACTAACAAGTTGGTTGAAACTTTCATAAATTTGAGTAAATTTGGAGTAATTTGCACGTAAAACAGACCTTCCTGAAAACTCTCCTCCGGATTGACAAACGCTTCGTAAACGTCAGATTTGACAGTTAAACGAATTCCAATCTTCGTAAACAGGGTGTGCGAGCGCGCTCATCCACAATTAGCATAATCCCCGCCGATGAATTACAACTACGGAAATTGCGTGTCCAGGAACACTGTGGAACGTTCCGGTGTTCTAACAAATAACGCTACCCATCAAATTTTGCTACCGACACTGTATTTGTATTGTTGCAAGGGTAGGTTTAAGGTAAAATTCTTCTTAACTGCCAATTTCTTATTTTCAAACTTAAGAAAAAAGATAAGAATATTTTGTATTCTCAAAAACTTCGCTTCAGAATGATCTTATCTTTCTCTTAAGATTGTTCTTAAGATTAAATTTAAGAAGTATTCCCAAAAAGAATTCTTGCCTCCAACCTTACAAATAAAACAGACGTTTAATAAATGTATTGGGTCGTTTCAAATATTAAGCATTACAACATAACACTAGCTAGCCAAATATAACACATATTGCTAGTAGCGTGAATGTGGTCGAGCACTCTAAAGGCTGAAACGAGACCGATCATTATATCGCACTCACTCAAACAAGTAGAGACCCGCGCATGACATGCAGGAAAAAACACAATTTACTAATTCGTTTCCCTCGATTTATAAATCGAGTGCAGGATTTGGCAAATCGAGGGAACGAATTAACCTACACAAGTGTATTTATCCGTGTATTTTATCCGTAGCAAAAAGCACTTAGTCTATTAGCCTATTATTTTTCCGTAAGCCAGAACTAGCTAAAAACATGACGCTGAGTGATGAACCACAACAAAAATAGTCTGCACGCTTACGATATCTATGATAATCTACAGGCAGTGATGGGATTTGCGACGTTTTTTTATCCAGAGTCTTCATCAATAACCCCCAAATAAACACCTTTCATTTTCTTAAGTAAAAAATTATGGCGTTCTTAAGAAAGTATTTCATAACTTAAGAATTTCTCAAGAATTGCACTTAGGAACATTCTTAAGAACTTAGATTTACCTTAAGAGTTCACTTAACTTCTTTCTAAAGAATCCGGCCTCAGGTTCTGGGGTGAAAGTTTTCAAGGATTCTTATGTTCCAGGTAAGTGTCTCACCTGGACCTGGTTTGACGTGAAGATTTGTATGACATTTTGCCGATATTCACACTTCAACTAAATCGGTTATAGGGTGTTTATAACAGAGTCTACCGAAAAACGCAACCATTTCATGGGTATATAAGGGTGCGTTCACACTTGTAGTTCAGTTGGTTTGGTTCGTTTGGTCCGGACCAAAAAACGAAAACAAAACATACAGTCCTGGTCCGCTTAGCGTTCACACTGGCATTTTTAACAGCGAACATTAAGTTACCGAACCAAAGGCACAGGGATACGGTCACAACCTGATTGGTCGGCTTTTATGACGTATATTTCAAGACGGAGCTCGCTTACCGAACATTCAAAACAATGCTGTGAGCTGGATTAAACGTCATCATTTTATGCGTATACATATGCTTTATTTTTACCAGCTAAGAACTCACGAAGAGCTCATAAAATGTTCAAAACAGTACCAGGATTTCCTCCGTTGTATGCAGAAACAAACATTGATGAGGCACTTCACCTCCTCGTTGCTCCACGTTTGCCCTCGACTCATTTTTGATACACCGATCTTTCCGCGTTGTCAAATCAGCTGACTTGTAGCGTCGCATCTTGTGACATCACGTCCTCTTTTTGGTTCGTTTACATGTCTTTGGTCCGTGTTGCGTTCATATGTCAATCGAACCGCACCAGAGTTCGTTTGGAAGCGGACCGAGACCGCTAACCAGGGTTCGGATGGCAGCGTTTACATACGTTCAAACAAACCGCACTAACTGAGCAATCGCACCAAACATGACAAGTGTGAACGCACCCTAAATGTTTGTTTACGATTTAACGCCACGCGAGCTGCCTTAACTATATTCATGGCGAGAACGAGATTGGCATCTAAATGAAAGCAACCAACAACAGTATTTTAAAGTACGTAAAAGTAACTTTTTCTGGAATAAACAAGTTATTCATTTTCAAGCGATAAATATGCAGCTTAACAATTAAGACAAATAATAATAAAGATGGTTTAGTAACAATTAAAGATAAGGTTACATTTGTTAAAGCTATAGTCCGTAAGTTTTACGTCTTTGTCACCATCTCTATTCGAAACCTGAAATTGCAGTTTTTTAGTTATCTTCTATGCACGGGTTGTGCATCGGCAAGACTCCTCAGCGTAGAAGAATCTAATGTTTTGAATTTATCAATGCACCAGTTGTCAACGACGATTGTCGTTTTGAACTTTGATTTCAGCTGCTGTAAGAAGAATGATCCACCGCCTGCAACATCCTCACACGCGATTTAGCCTACTAGCCCGGACTCCTTTATGTTTTCAGATGTGATGTACTGATGCAAAGACGAATGGCAGAAGCTCGTATTTCCCGCGAAATCCTAACAGTACAACCCGAATTAGAACAGATTATTACAAGCTTACCGTTGCAAATCGGGTTAAGAAGATCGTTTTGAACATTGGCTGGTTATGTACTTGCTCAAATTAATTTTGGATCATTTTTAACCAAAAAAAAGTTACAGACTGCAGCTTTAACTATATTATTTAACAACGAACAATACTTCTACGTCATATTAATCTTATTTAATGTTAATAAATATTTACTAATACATTAAGATTAAAAGTTATATTCGTTAAAAAGTTCACGCAAAAATTTAATTTCTGTCATGAATTCCTCACCCTTCAAACTGTACGACCTTCGTTCATCTTCGGAACATAAATTAAGATATTTTTGATGAAATCCAAAAGGTTTTTTTTTTAATCCATAATAGAAAGCAGCATAATTACGCTAATTCAAGGCCAAGAAAAATAGTTACATATAGTCGTTAAAAATAATCCACATGTCTACAGTGGTTCAACCTTAATGTTATGAAGCGACGAGAATACTTTTTGTGGGCAAAAAACACCCCAAAATATCAACTTTACTTAAATCGAACTGTCGTCACTACACCAGCTGCGTATGACAACAGTTCAATTTGTTCAAGGAAGTTATTATCTTTGTTTTGCTTTTGCGCACAAAAAGTATTTCTCGTCACTTCATAACATTAAGGATGAATCACTGCAGTACCATGGACTATTTTAACGACGTCTTTAATACCTTTTTGGACCTTGAATGCCAGAATTTCATTGTTTTTTATAGAATAAATAAAAAAAACAACTCTCAAAAAATACCTTAATGTGTTTTCTGAAGATCTTACAGGTTTGGAACGACACGAGGGCGAGTAATTAATGACAGACACTTCATTTTTGGGTGAACTAACCGTTTAACAGATCATCTTTAATCGGTGGATTACGGCACAATCTGATGGATGTCTAAATAAAAGCACCCAACAACAATACCAACACAATTGAAAAATACGAAAAATAAATAAAAATAATGTGTGATTCTCTTTGAAGTAAATAACAGTGACTGATACTGAAACAAGTAGCTTAAATGAACTCAAAACAAAGTTAAACTGTGATTGTTCACAAAAATTCTTTGCATAAACAACAATTGTAATACTAATAGGAATTATAATTAACAATAAATATTTTTTAGTGCCGTCTAATGATCATCTAGTTATTAGTGCATAAAAACAAATCCATTCTGCATATCAGTTACTTCACAAACAATAGATATTGTGACAGAAAAAGCATAAGTAGTCAATCTCTAGTGAGACCTGGATCTGATGGAGAGGTGAGAGTCTTACCTGCACTGCACGATTTGTGGTGGGACAGGGGAGCATTCTGATGTGGAGACTTACCTGGACGGTTTCTGATAGGACAGATGAGATCGCTAGCTGAACCTGAGAGATGTCTTACTGAACACGTGAGCGTTTAGACTGGTCTAAGAGGGTTTCTGGTGGGATATTTGACGTCTGAGCAAATGTATTGAGACGGGTGACCTGATTAAGAGGCTCTTATCTAGATTTCTGATATAAGAGATGACGTCTGAGAAGTTTTCAGATTTGACAGGTGAGATCTGAGCAGAAGCGAGCATCTTACCTGGAGTGTCGGAGGAGGACAGCGCAGGTGAGTTCAGTTTGGGCCGCTTTGCGTTGGGGGGACCCATATCCAGTAGATTATCAGCCATCGTGCCCTCTCTCGCTTCACAAAAAAACACGTAAAAGCAATAAATTCGTCTTCCAAGAGCCCGTGAGGGGGACAAAGCGAAATAAATCAAATCAACCCTCGGGTTTTTCTATTATTATTCAGCGATCAGGAGCCAATAATTAACAGAAGGGGCTCAAACGCGACTCAACAGCGCCCCGCTCCGCCACCGCCATTCACCCCATGATAATCCAACACCCAAAACCCGCATAATTAACCTTAATGATCGCCCCAAACCCCACAAAAATAAATTATATCATCGTTAAAAACCGAGAAATAAACGACGAGGGGGGAAAAAATCTCAATCTCGATTCCTTCAAGTGGTTCGCGTGAGTCTCTTCAAAAATGCTATTTTCTGCGAATAAAAATAAAGACCTTCAAGCTCCATGTCCAACCCGAATCGAATGATCAGTAAAGTCCAGAAATATAAATGAAAAATGTGGGAAAAAATTATATTTTAATATAGGCGAGTGGCACAGGAGCGCCGCTCGCGCTGAAGGGGGAAATCAGATATACGGGGGTTTTCCAGCCGACCACAAAAACGGCTCCATTACGCTGATATTCGCCACAAAGATCCGCGATTTGGCCCGAAGCTTGTCGTTTTCGTCGCAGGGAAGCTATTTGGGCCGATTCCGATGGAGCCGGATGCGTAAAAAATGATATAATGCTCTCCCGAAATCCTGACACTCATCCGCGACAAGATGGCGGCTGTTGATTCCTTCGATACAAAAAGTTTTTTTTTCTTTTCCAGCCAGACTGTGGAGGGGGAGGGGCTGCGCAGCCACGCCCCTTACGCAAACGCGTACGTCACGCGGTCGTAACCAACACAGCCGCTAGGGGCCGTGGTTTACATGCAAATGTGTTAGATGTAATATTCAATCAGTTCAAATTTGAGGGTACCCTAACAAAAGTATATCATGGTAACATATATTATACTATCTTTTGTCACTGTGATATTTCTTTTATTAATATTAAATTCGTGTTTCTTGCCCTCTTTGAAAGAGATTTGTCATTTTTTGTTAAACCGCCATTGAATTGCCATGGTACATTCTTGCAATTTGTAAATACAAAATGCACATTTGACTGAAGTATAAAGCACAGAAAGTCATATTTAAAGGAATAAAGGACCCGTGTGTGCAGGATATATTGTCAATGTGATCAGACATTGGTAAATTCACTACAAATCAACAGGCAGAAGGCAGACTTCAACACTGTATTATTGGCTTTCCCTTTTCATCCATTAGCTTTGATGAACAGTATGGCACATGCATCGGTATAGATAATACAAAAAAATAATTAGACTATGTGTCAATACAGAGCAATGCGTATGTACAAAACATAGGAGAAAATTTACACAAATGAATACAGAGTTAATAAATGACCATCTCCAAAGAAACCGACTGAAACTCAAAATCATACATTCTTTAATAATTACACTCTTTGGCAAGAAGTCCCAGTGTGTGATACTTCTTTTGAAAACACACAATTGTGTGTCAGATTTTACATACACACATTTCTTATGTCAAATTGCTTGTAATCATCGATTGAAGTGATTGTAAAGTAGATTAAATGAAATAAAATGTGGCTCTACCGTTATCATGCATATAGATCAGCCCTTTCATTCACCCTAAATGCGTTTTTTGCTTTGCTCACAATGAAGTCTCAAGCAGAAGTAATGGAATGGAAAGTTCATAAGAAGCGAATTTCCATTAAAATGACTACGATAGAAAACATAAATGTGCTTCGTCGAGCTCTAAAGCAGCAGTTCAGAGGCTGAAGCGTAATGCTTATGTAGTTGGATCAAGTTTTATATTGCTCTGCTCTCTGAAACAGAGGAGGGTTGTGTGCTCATTCCCCCTCCAGACAGCAAGGGCACTTTTATTATTTAGCAAAAGTTGTGCCCTATAAAATATATTATAAATACATGGATTGTTATGCTTGGCGTCACCGAAAACACATCAACCTAACAGTATTAAAATCAGCAGAGAATAGAAATGACTTGTTAAACAATGGCACCTTGGAGTATAACGACAATATCCATCCGACAAATTTCACATTCAAAAGGAATAAACAGGGAGAATGAACACGACAAGCTACTTCTTAAGAAAAGGCACAGCGCTAAATCTGAAGACATTTATCATACACAAGCAGAATGAAAATGAACATAAAAACGAGAATGATGTTAGTCGGTGTATTTTAAATGAGTAAAAGGCACTAATATGTACAACGAGAAATACTGACGGATGATTTGCGTTTTATGACAATTCCCTTTTACCTGTATAGGTTCTTGGCAGATTACGAATTCACAGAAAGTTATACATTTCACATTTTCTCATAATTATGTAATCAGAGCACAATCCCTATAAATGTGAAGCATGAAAAATCAACATCAAATCTTTGAGCACACAACCCTTTTAAACTAATAAAGGCTGCCCATCATAAAGCCAAAAAAACATCCTGCTATCAAAAGGCAAACACATCATGTACAGTAAAGCATGTGACAGTCATATAATGGATGCAGTATCAGTGCAGATTAAGTTACTTACGAAGCGACAACTCAATGGTAAAATCTACTTTTACAGATCCTTTTGCTAATATCCCAAACAATAAGTTATCCTTTACTATTGCACATCAAAATACAAGCAGGCAGAGTCAAGGCTATGGTTTAATCTATTCTAATATTCACACGAGTCTGTACATTTGACTGGCTGGAGTAAATATACGTTACCTAGATTATTGCCAGTCCTTAAAACCGTTCTGCCACAATGGGCACTTAACTGTGAACATAATTTCTTGTCCATTTATTTTGAAGCAGAGTTCATTTTTTTCACATTTTAACTAATTGAATTCACTTTTCTCGCTTACGATTTCAGCGGACAACAACCAAAATCAAAGCCAACATGATACGGCACGCTCGTACTCTCATTTGACGAATTTTCTTAAAGGTGCCGTGAGAGATTTCAGAGAAATGTTGTTGAAAGAAGATTGGACTAGTAGATCTGAGTCTCATGACTCAGGAGAGAGAGGGAGATTTGAAGAAAACTGTAGAAACAGTGATGGCTGAGACGAGAGACATTACAAAAGAGAAAAGCTCAGAGAAATATCACTGATTTAGTGCTTTAGGATCCAAGTTAAAATTAGAAAAGCCTTCCTGTGCTGGAGAGACCTAAGAGGGAAGGCCTGAAAACAGACGCCAAAGCTGCTTTTTTTTCTGCTCATGTAACCTTCTAAGCGGGACTTGAACCCGGGTACGCTGGCATGGGAGTCGGGTGCTCTAACAAGGAGGCTAAAGGCTCCGACATTAGTTGATAGAGCGCCTCTTGAGTTCAGGAGAGTGAGGTTTTCAAGCAAAGTAGCCTACATCTTTTACACTCATCCTTTACTAGCCTACGTCTGTTACACTCATATGCGAGTAACATTGATTTTGCTGTTGACATATTGTTGTTGAATTGTTAGCTCTAGAAACAGGAGTTTTGAGTGTCGCTAGCTGCGTTTCCATTACAGATTTGTGCAAAACTTTTGCAATATTTTCCAATTATCGATAAAAAACTATTGAGAAATGACAGTGTTTCCATTAAACACTAACGTCTTTTTTTCCTCTCGCGATAAGTCATTACAAAAATCATGGCTTCACAGCCACTGCACTGGCCATTGTTTTTAATCAAAGGAGATGTATGCGTGTTATCCAAGCATTTATGGCAAGGAAACCCCCTTATTCTTGGAAGCGGCCACGTATGAGGTGTTTTCTGGGTGTTTCTCCCTCCTATCTGCTTCGAGGTCTTGATATATTCAAATTGTGGTATATCTGTTGTTTAGAATCTAGTCGTCCCGTAATACAAGTTTAATAAAGAATTCTCGTCTTCTGTCCACACATACTGCGCCCTCTTAAAGAATGATAGGCTTTTATATACGGCAGGTGACCTGTAAATGCGGAACAAAATTTTCCATTGCAGTTTTGCTAAATATTCCTTTTTCGAATTGCCTGAAAAACCACCTCATGTAAGCGATATATGGGAGTTTTTACAACGTGTTTCCACTGAGCGTATTTTCAATTCGTAATTTCAATTTGCGCAATTGAAAAGGTAATGGAAACGTGGCTACAGTTTGTCAGTTTTGTACAATTTGATATTATGTAAACACAAACTTTTATTTTGGATGCGATTAATAGCGATCAGATTTTTGGTCAACTAAGCCTCTTCTAGTCGACTAACAATAAGTCGAATATTAGGGGGCAGCCATACTACCAACCAGCTCTTGTTTGATACTCTTGTTTACTCTATGTTCATTTTTTGTTCTTCCTTGTCGTTTGTTCATTGCATCGTTTTGCTTAGCTTCATCTATGATAAAGAGACATCCACTCTTGTATTACATGCACATGCATTTTGGAGGCAGAGCAATGAAGGGAGGGGTTTGTTTGTTTCTCAGAAATCGCTAACTGCACCTTTCGAGACGGCATTCTGACAGAACCCGGAAGCGCATAGGAGAGGGTAGAGAAAAAATTGCAGAATAAAGTTGTTATTTTGGTTTTTGCGCACAAAAAGTATTCAAGTCGCTTCATCACATTAAGGTTGAATCACTGTCCACTGTCACGCTGACTATTTTAATGATGTCTTTACTACTTTTCTGGACCTTGAATGTGGTAATTTCATTGGGCAGAAAAAAACCCCTCTTGGATTTAATCAAAAATATCTTAATTTGCGTTCCAAAAATGAACGAAGGTCTTAAGGGTGTGGAACGACATGAGGGTGAGGAATTAATTACAGCATTTACATTTTTGGGTGAATTAACCCTTTAAGTGCAACATCATATTCAATGAGAAAAAATAATGTAGGACAGGATTTAATTTTATCCATTAAGAATTGATTGGATGGTAGAACTAGGCAATACCAGAATAGAGTCAAATCTGAAACAACACAGGCAAGGCAACTCACTTTTGAGGAGAATTCTTGATCACAGCCACAGTTTTCAAATCTGTTGTTATTTGCTATTGTTATGTTGCCATAATCAGCACTGAATTGCTGCACCTACAAAAGTAGTCTAAAACAATGTTATCTGCCTATTGGCTAACTTTATTTTCCATTCCCGTGCAGCTGAAAAGAAAAGTCATTTCAGAGGCGGCAAAATTTAGAATTTTGATGAAAGACTACAAAGACAAACATTTTTGCTTTTACAACAACGTGCACTGATGAATCATCCAGAATAAGACTATAGCAACTTTTTTAGGAGAGTAAATGGGTTGATTTGTAAACGAACTGCCTATATATCTTAAAACCAGTCACAGTAGCTGATGCATGAATGCATTTTTGTCCTTTAAGACTACGAGTGTGTCCTTTAAGACTCATTAAGGCAAACTTGCCGCATTGTCTAAGAACTCATTGTTAGTTCTCAACCCAACATTTAGCTGCAGAATGAAGAGCGACAGGAAAAATCGTGGAAAAAGAGACAGAAAAGGCCATTATCAGACAGTTAGGAATACATGCATCGAGATCTCCTCTGAAAAGTTTGATATTCTTGATTGTAGTTGAATTTAGCCCATAGCTTGCTCTACATTTCACTAATACTTCTTCACAGATACTTTTGGCCATGCACCATTTAGAGTCTTGGGTCTTTTTAAAATCGCAATCATCGCAATATAGAGTTTTGCTTTGTAAAATTGTTTAGAATACTGACTGAAGTACGTTCGACAGCGAGAACTCAAAAAATATCTATAAATATTCCAAAATATATCAAATACTTTCACAAAAATTAAAGCATTTTCTAACATCAATTTTACATGCTAAATCTTTTAGAGCTTTAGCTTTAGATTTGATTGAGTAATCTTTTTTTTTTTTTTAAATGCCTCATACATATTGTTATCATCCTAAAGGCACTTCATTAAAATAAAATAATTCACTAAAGGCAGACAATAGTAGGGGAACAATAGTCAGAATTAAATTAGCAGGAATAATTGCGATCTATTTAAGGATGGGACTACAGGTCTGTGCCGTCCCAATGCATCTCCCCAGCATTTCTTATTCCATGTAGGAATGCTTCAGGTGGCTCCTCTGAGTTTTTTCGGCCCAGCACCGCCACTAAATATTAAAGTGTCCCCTTGCTAGCGGTATAGACACTTAAGATTATGTGCTTAAACTTTCCACTCCACATACATAGACGCAAATCTACACTAGCACTCATCCCTAAACATGCCTATCCCTACAAACTCAACGGAGAGGGCTGAAAGCCCACGTTTAAAGGGTTAAGACCAACAGCAATAACACCGTTGGTGCGTTTAGAGTCAAAGTTTTGTCATTTCTCCCATGTACGCAATTTCTCCCGCCTTTTTTGCAGTGGCCTCTGCGTTTTCCACGCGGACATGAGAGGTCAAGGTTGGTTCTGCTGGTTTATCGCTTGTGCTCAGGTTGGTTTCTGGTATGCAAGTCAGGACAACAGCAGATGCAGATCGATGGGCCTTGGACGTACCGTTGCTTCCAGCAACCTTTTCGGGAAAGTCTCTACCAGCGTATCCCTGTCCGGTAAGACCTGAACTCACGGAGAAAGACGCACCTACTCTACTGGCACTGGTTGCCGGCATCATATTGGCAATTTCATCGGTGGGCGAACGTCCGATGCTGCCGTCCACCTGTGCTCGAATTTCTGGAGAGACCGAGAGCTGGTATTGAGGTACAGGTCCACTGTCTGCGCTCTTTGGGTAAAGGTAGGTCTTCATTTGACCCTTGCCCTTCACGTTGACGGTACCGCGGTAGTCGAACTCGTAGTCCATTCCGTTGAGCACGCAGTAGCTCTCCTCGCTAACCTGAACGCGACACTCCACGCCAGTTGTGTCCATCCGGCTGGCGATGTTCACCGTGTCTCCCCAGATGTCGTAGAGGAGCTTGGTGGTGCCGATGACTCCCGCAGTGAGGGGTCCGTGGTTGAACCCAATCCGTAACTTGAATTTAAAACCCAGCATGTTTTTATTAAAGTCGTCAACCACTCGCATCATTTCCAGGCAAAATTCGAAGAGCGCTCGCAGGTGGGCGTGCGGATGGGCCTGGTCGCTACACTGTTGCGTATTGAGCCCGGACGCTGCCATGTAGGACGCGCCGATCGTCTTGATCTTCTCGATGTTGGAAAAGTCAGACTTGCGTAAGAGTTCGTCGAAGTCCCCAATGAGTTCGTTTAGGACTCGGTAGCACTCTTTCCCGCCTTCGTAGCTCTCTTCGTAGAACTCGCTGAAGTTGACGATGCTGGCGAAGATGACGCCTACGTTGTCGTGGTTCTTGGAGTAGCTCTGGGTCACCTTCAGCTGCTCGGCCACGTGGATGGGGATGATGTTGCGCAGGAGCCAGTCCGCCTGGTCCCGCATGTTTTGGATCTTGATGCGGTGCTGGTCTGCCTCCACGTTCCCGTGGAAGTGTAGTCGGTAGCTCACCTCGAACTCGCGGTTGAGGAACCAAACTAGAAGAAGCAACAGGAAAAAGGCAACCAAAGCCTCTGGGCCGAGTAGATACTGATGATGGGTCAAATCTTCTCCAGAGGATTGGACATCATTAATGCTGCTGTTGAAATCACTGGATCTGGTAGTGTGAATATAGAGGAAGACAATTTCAAATGTAAACCAAAATCGGAGAACTTGCTAGCATAAAAGCAAACCAATAAAATGTGAAACAGAAAGAAGTATCCGTAGTCTTAAACTTACCTCAAAAATAAACGTTCCCAAGTCCTAAAAGAAAAACTGACAGAGAAAAGTTTGCTTTGAATTAGTATTTATTAATTCATACTTTTTTTCAGAAAAGATGCATTAAATTAATCAAAAGTGACAGTAAAGACATTTAAGGGCTTTTTACACTGTGCTTAACCCCGGGTTATTGTTGTTCTAAACACTGCTTTTAACCCCGGGTAAAGGGATGTTTCACACTTGTAATTTAGAAGCGGGGTTAGCATTGCCTTTTACCCTGGGTTATGAAACCCTGGTCCGGAGCAGGGATAGGACTGCTTTTGCACCATAATTTGCAAATAAATTCTTTAAAAATCAGACAATGTTATTTTCTGGATTTTTTTTCTCATTCTGTCTCTCATAGTTGAAGTGTACCTATGATGAAAATTACAGGCCTCTCTCATCTTTTTAAGTGGGAGAACTTACACAATTGGTGGTTGACTAAATACTTTTTTGCCCCACTGTATAAAACAGCTGTTTGAAATAGTAATAATATTTCACAATATTATTGTTTTCCTGCATTTTTGATCAAATAAATGCAGCCTTGAGGAGCAAAAGAAACTTTTGACCGATAGTATATACATAACAAAAAATGACTTCTTAAGTTTTAAATCTCTTGTTTACCAGTTTAAAAAACTAAACATTCTGTCTTACTGTACTGGCATATATTTTTTTTCCACATGTTTTTTGTTTAAAGTAGGGTAAAAAAAAAATCTGCCAGTGCAGTAAGACATTCTTATTGTCCAAAAACAAGTCAAAATATTCATTATTTTTCTTGCAGCATGCAAAAGATCAATGTATAATGTATGTATTTGTGACTGTTTGAACCTGCAAGGAGGGCTCCAGAGCACATTGAGAAAGGTGATTCCCGCAAGCGTCGCCAGGCTTGAACGCATCCAGAAACTCAGCTGACAGAAATTGCAGTACTGGATGATAGCAATTATGAAAGCACAGCAGGTGAACATGGTGAACTGGGGAAAAGAATTAGACATGAATTAAACATGCTCATGCTCGCAGTAGAGTACGTGAAGCATTGCGGTTTACAGAAATATGTACTTCCATGATTGAGAGCAGCATAAATGTGCTTCAATTAGTGCATCTATGCTACCCAGTGAAGTGGACAATACAATGTTACATAATAGATATATACCTTCTTTCATACTAAAGTGCACTCTTAAAAGCATGCATATTTATTGTGTTAGCGAGAAGCTATGCAGTACAAGTTTTGCTACTCCTGTGGTAATATCAAAGGAGTTACTGTATATGAAAAGGTTTCTTGTGTGTTTTTTTTACAATACTTTATTTACAACTCCTATTTATGAAGACAATTTACACAACAAGGTCCAATAAACTTTCCAAACAGGTAGGACATGAGGACCCTGGTTTATAACACACATATGTATATATATATATATATATATATATATATATACACACACACACATTCGCTTCTGTTTAAAAGTTTGGGGTTGGAAAGATTTTCAATGTTTTTGAAAGAAGTCTCTTATCAAGGCTGTGTTTATTTGATCAAAATATCATTACAATTTGAAAATAACAGTTTTCCATGTGAATATATTTTAAACTGTATTTCTGTGATCAAAGCTGAATTTTCAGCATCATTACTCCAGTCTTCAGTGTCACATGATCCTTCAGAAATCATTGTAATATGATGATTTGATGCTCAAGAAACATTTCTGATTATTATTAATGTTGAAAACAGTTGTGCTACTTCATATTTTTGTGAAAAACATTTTTTTTTCTGGATTTTTTGTTAAATTGAAAGTTCAAAATAAAAGCATTTGTTTAAGATAGAAATCTTTTACATTACAAATGTTTTTAATGTCATCTTTGATCAATTTAATCCTTGCTCAGTTAAAGTATTAAGTTAGTAAAAACTCTTACTGACTCCAAACTTTTGAACACACGTAAAGCAAGTGTTTGATTGAAGTGTTTGATACATTGATATGATACGAATAAATCTCTAGTTTGACACAAACCTGTGACTACAATTTTAGTCATTTTTATAAATTCGCAATCCGCAGCAGCACTAGGACTGGGTTTGAAGTATGAAAGTATGAAGTATGACAAACTCCAATATGAATGTGTGGAGTACTTTGGTAGATATGGGAGTACCATGGTATTACCATCATTGTACTGCTACAAGATGTCATTCATTTTAAATAAACATAAATGTATATTATAAATAAATTTGACATAAATGAAAACCCCTCTGCAATGTCTGTGCTCTTGTGTTTACCTGTATGGAGTAATGCATATCGCAGGTGATATGAGAGAACACAGTCACGGCAGGTAAAGACACCAGCACCGCCCCGATCATGTGACGCGGAATCCAGCCGGAAATGGCCCAGAGGAGGCTCATGGTGCACTTCAGAACGCTGTCCAGGTAAAAGGCTCTTCTGTAAAGTACACATTGAGATATGCACATTTCATTAGGACTGTAGAGCAACATACACTGTGTATTGTACATTATGCTGCTGTCCTGTTTTAAGACTGAAGTAACAGTCTACTGTGAACAACAAAACAGAAAAACTCTGGAATATGAGGAAAGCCATTTTCTTGTTTTAACTCAGTGGACCTTAGTCCCAGCAGACGGCGTATTTAATTTGATGTGAATCATTGTTATTATAGTGCCCGGTTACACCTCCCCTCCGAAACGCTTTCAAAACCAATTTAAGGGGACCTATCATGAAAGTCTGACTTTTTCCTTGTTTAAGTGCTATAATCGACAACCCAGTATCTCTGTTTTGGTAAGCCTTTCTCTGCGAGCATTTGAAAAAATGAGCCACTCAGATTGTATATATATATATATATATATATATATATATATATATATATATATATATATATATATGGGCAAGTGTAAATATTTAATCGATTTTAATAAATCAAATAGATATCCGATCAGTATAAACACGAAGTGTCACCGGGCCCATAGTTAACGAAAACCATAACTTGAAATAAAATAACTTATTTAGTTTAACTTGATGTGCTAAAATAACATGTTAAAAAAAACAACACTAAAATACAAAATACTAAAACTTTTAAGTTAAAATTAAAACAGAAAACGTTCAAATTAAATATTAATTAAAGAATAAAATAAAATATAAATTAAATCATATAATAAATGGAATTATAAAAATTAAAATATACATTTCAAAATATACATTAAAAATATTAATAAAAACTACAATAGTATCTCAAAGATGCCAAAAATCACACTGATGTGAACAAAAACACAATAGGAATAGTGTCTATTCAGTCTGTAGTCCATCATACAGACAATGAAACGCGGAAAACGTGTCCAAAAATCTCCAATAGACCAAAAATGGATTGCCTATAAAAAGCACATAATTGATATTGACATTTTTATCAGACAGTAAAATCAAATCTCACCACAATTTCCAGTCAGTAAAACAATTATCTGCATTTAATCTCATTGCAAAGAGGAGAAATATACCACTGGCATTTATTTGACTGCCATTAAGGTGATTGAATGCAAATAAATCGCATTTAAATGTGTAATTTCATCAACAAAAGAATGATAAGGCCTTTAAATTTGAATACGAAACATGGCTTTGTATCAGCCTTGAAAAGATCCAGCCGCTTGCTGGTTAAAACAGTGGCTGAAAGTATAATTTCACTAAATTATTTAACCACATATATCACTTTATAATATTTTCAGCTCAGTCCCATTCTGTTACAGCAGCAATATTTGTAGACTTTGCTCATTTTACGAGGCTTGGAATTCTTGTTGAAAATACTCTGATCTGACAGATGGAGGCATTTCTGGAATGCATTATAAAGATAATTCAATTTGATTTGTTGAATATTTTGAGCAAGTAAACCTTCTTTTCTTTTTGGCCTCATCCACACAGATAGTTCTAGTATCATTTATTCACCCTCATGTCATTCCAAACCTGGAAAATGTATTTTTTTCAAAATTAGAAATGACATGTTGCGCCATGTTTGATTTTGAAGTGTGAATGAGATTCTGAAAATCTGGAATAAAGTTATACAAGTTATACATCATTTTTTGGGTTCAGTAGCTGAAAAAAAAACTTTCTAAAATTTCTAAAAAATGTATTCTTTTATACACCAATCAGGCGTAACATTATGAGCACTGACAGGTGAAGTGAATGACACTGATTATCTCTTCATCACAGCACCTGTTAGAGGGTGGGATATATTAGGCAGCGAGTGAACATTTTGTCCTCAAAGTTGATGTGATAGAAGCGGGAAAAATGGGCAAGCGTAAGGATTTGAGCGAGTTTGACAAGTGCCAGACTGTGTTGGCTAGACGATTGGGTCAGATCGTCGCCAAAACCGCAGCTCTTGTGTGGTGTTCCTGGTCTGCAGTGGTCAGTGTCTATCAAAAGTGATCCAAGGAAGGAACAATGGTGAACCGGCGACAGGGTCACGGGTGGCCGAGACTCATTGATGCACGTGGGGAGCGAAGGCTGGCCCGTGTGGTTCGATCCAACAGACGAGCTCCTGTAGCTCAAATCGCTCAAGTGAATCAGTTTGTTGCGTATGAGGTTGAACAGACGCAGACCAGTCAGGGTGTCCATGATGACCCGGTCCACCGCCGAAAGCACCAACAGTGGGCATATGAGCATCTGAACTGCACCACGGAGCAATGGAAGAACGTGGATTTCTTTTACGTCACATGGATGGTTGGGTTACCTGGGGAACACATGGCACCAGGATGCATTATGGGAAGAAGGCAAGCCGGTGGAGGCAGTGTGATGCTTTGGGCAATGTTCTGCTGGGAAACCTTGGATCCTGCCATCCGTGTGGATGTTACTTTGACACGTACACCAACCTAAGCATTGCTGCAGAACATGTACACTCTTTCATGGAAACGGTATTCCCTGTGGCTCTTTCCTCAGGATAATGCGCCCTGACACAAAGCAAAAATGGTTCAGGAATAGTTTGAGGAGCACAACAATGAGTTTGAGGTGTTGACTTGGCCTCCAGTTTCCCCAGATCTCAATCGAGCATCTGTGGGATGTGCTGGGATGGGCCTCACCTCGCAACTTACAGGACTGAAAGGATCTGCTGTAACATCTTGGTGTCAGATCCCACAGCACTCCTTCAGAGGTTTAGTGGAGACCATGCCTCCACGGGACAGGGCTGTTTTGGCAGCAAAAGGGGGACCAACACAATGTTAGGAAGGTGGTCATAATGTTATGCCTGATCGGATTTCATAAAAGCAAATTCTATGGGTTTGGAATGACATGATGATGACATTCTTCACACTCACCGTATAGCGAGCACTAGGGCCAAACATTCGAGCACAGCTGCAACTGCGGCCACTATAAGGGCAGGTGTGGGCAGGGGCTGCTTGGTAACCAGCGGTCGCAGGAAGCAAGCCAAAGACAGAGCCAGGAAAACACAACAGCACAGGAGCATGTCTAGGAAGGAGCTGAACGTCGGACTGGCAAATGTCTGGACGGGAGCGTGTGTCTTAACCTGACAATGAACAGAAAGAAAGAAGCAGAGTGATTCATCAAATCAAGTGAGACCTTTGATTTGAAGGATATTGCCCAATATAACTTCATTACATGCATTTCAAAAGACACACACCAGAGGGCAGTACAGACAGCGCAAAAAAAAATTGCAGTTCTGAGCAGTTAGCCAAAATTACAGACTTGGACTGAGTAAAAAACAGTAATAAACATTGTGAGAGAGTGAGAACAAATGAAAAGTGACAGGTAAATGAAAGGAGCGTCTTACCTCGTCCTGGTAGCTGGTCCTGTAAGCAGACTCCAGGAATTTGTCAATGAAAGTGTGGCTCAACTTGTTGATGGGTGGTTTGAAGAAGTAATCTTTCATCAGACTGCAAGGCCAAAGCACAGAAAACAACATTAGATTGTGGAGGGAATTCATCCGTTGCATCTGTTTTCTGTGCATGCAGAAAGTTTGCACACAAGTTTGAAATTATATTTAACCTTTGTTTTTTTCTTGAAAATTTGTAACCTTTTCTCATTTAGAGTCACGGACATGCCTGAAAAGTGTACTGTGGAGCTAAATTTCTATTACGATAACCATATTTCTTGGATAAACGCTGCTACACAAACCCAAAACTACTTTTTAATGAATTTTATGATGTCCGTTTCTCAACTACTCTCTGAAGGTATTTACATTTATGAATTTATGCATTTGGCAGGAACTTACACTGCATTTTTTTCAGTTACTGCATAATTTAGCTGTAAATCAAACCCATGATCAGAGGCAGGATCTTCATTATTTCAACATTAAAAATGAGTTTGACTAAAAAGTACTGGCCTGTTTAGTGCCTACAACACAACTGAATACAATTAGTTTGCATGTAATTGTAATTGAGATAGTAGAGAATTCGATCAAATAATACTAAATATGACCATTTTTATTTCATTCCGAGGCTCACACCACAGCTAAAGCTCAGTTTGTTTAGTCAGCTTGCTTTTGGTTCTGAAAACCCCCAAATACTGTCCTACTTTACTTAACATACACATAAATTGTAAGAAAATGACTAATACTGATGAATACATTATGAATAATTAAACAGGGGTCCCAAACTAGTTTTTGCTAATACAATACAGTTGGTTTAGCCATGACATGTCATTTAACAATATAGAAACTAACACAAAATAAAGTGGCATTTTGGGGTTACAGAAATAACAGTTACATTGTGTCCTAACCAGAAGCATTGCGACGCCACAACGGGATAAAAGGTATCTTTTCCATGTTAATCTGAGTCTTTGTCCTAACTAGCCGTGACGGCGACATGCGACGATTCTATTTTAGAAACGGTTTCTATTTCTCCGCGACGTCGCGGCTTGAACAGCAGCGCAGAGCATGGCAATGATAATATAGTGTGTATGTGCTTTATTTAATGTTAAAAACGTCTAATGTGAGTCTGAATATCACTCTGTGTTCCCCAGCTTTAATGAAAAGATCTGGCTAATTCACCTCAGATCTTGAAAATAAATAAATGGGCACAAGAATGGGCACATGAGAATTGTTTCAGTCACTCTGTATTAAATAATGTTTAAATGGCGTAATATTTATGAATTTTACATAAATATTACTTTTGACCTTTCCCACGCTCTTTTGAGGCACATTGCGCATTGGATGTGGTTGTAAAAAAGAGACAGTTCTGCTTCAAAATGATTGACTCTTCGCCGGCAGTTTGATTGACAGGCAATCTAACCAATCATAACCCCGAATCCACCATTTTGTCCAACAAAGCAGTCAGGAAAGTTAGTAGATTAACGTTGGTGAACTTGAACTTGACAAATTGTGAGTACTCACGTCTTTCCGCACTTGAAACAAAATTCCTCCTGATGTTCATTCATGTTTATTTGATGCTATAAATGAACTAGTATGAAGAGATGATCGGTTCACGAGCCGCTTGAAGGAGCTACAGCGATCTGTCACGACACATTAAAGAGACACTATACACTATTTATTGTTTATTATGTATTTTTGATGTGTGGCGTGAGAGCGCATGGCTTGTCGGACATAGCAACAGTAACTAAAGGGGAAGGGTCTTTGCGAAGGGTCAATTAATGGCCACCCCTGACCACCCCCTAGCTCCGCCCCTGCTCATGATCTTAGTGTTGTGAGCACCATGATCTACTGTTCAGGAAAGCACACAAAACAAGTGATTTTCCACACTTCTACCGTTTAAAAGGTTTTGAAAATGTTTAAAAAAATAGTACTGTTTATAATATTCACAGTTTATGAAAAAACAAGAGTTTGTTTTGTATAGTGTGATTTTTTTGGTTAACTACAGTCAATCCGATTAGAGTCAAATTGACCAATTCCATAAAGTGGTGCCCCATTGTGCTGTTTTTGAGGTTCATGATTTTGTTTTGGAGGTCTCCTACTGCAGGTTTACATTCATCCAAGGTCAAAAAGCACTTTAATTTGCTCATAATATACACTGCAGCATCAGCTCTTTTTTCACAGTGTCTGAAACAGTTTGACAAATGATTGGGTCTCTCTAAACCCCGCCCAGTCTGTTGTGATTGATCTACTCTGCTCTGATTGGTCAGTGTAGCATCTGGACTGGATCACTGATGATCAATTCATTTTTAGGTTTTAGGAAAAGCTTTTAACCCTCTGACTCCGGCCTGTCCTGACCCCACGGGCAAGTGACGTTTTAATGTGGCTATGTGTCGATGTACAACAGGATCTCTCTGGAAGTCTCCCTGACTTCAGAAAGATCGGAATCAGCTCAGATTAAATTCTTCCCCTCACACAAGCACAGAGCTTGTGGGACAGGAAGACCACACACACACACATAGAGACATTCATCAAAATATGAATATTCCCAAGTGTTTTTCCTATGTTTTTCTTTTTGTATGCATGTCCCCATATTACCCCCACTTAGTTACATCTGTTAGTTGTGTTAGTTTCACTCTACAATGCTCATATTCAAATGTAAGAATGTATATGTCCTTTGAGAGTCCTAAACTCATGATTCTTGGATGCAAAACATTCCTCTATGAATTTCATAACTAGATATTGGTGTTATATCATGATAATATGCATTATTCTACTTTTAAGGTACTTTGGAGGAAAAAGGACACCTCCGCAGATCATGCAAATTAGGCCATAAAAAGAGACAAAGGAAAGTTCTCCCGCTAAAAGTCCATGTTCCCTATTGGAATTAATTTCGATGCGCTTTAACTTTATTGTCTGAAGTGATTTCGTTGCTGGCTCTCAAAAGGTTGAACTGTTTGTAATCTTGCTTTCTTTGATCAACCTCTCTTTTCCTTTCTTTCCTTTCGTTATTTTATTGTATGCTCTGCTTAGATTTAGTTGTATGTATTCGTGTATATATCATATATTCATATATTAAACACATTGAAGTCCCTTTAACATTTGATTTCGCTAGCTATATGCTTTTTAAGTACTAGAATAAAATTCTTTTCGTGGCCAGAGAAGAAAACTAAATTAATTCTAAACCTAGAAATAATTTTAGACCATATATATTCATGATTAATTATAATTTGTTGTAATTGATTATCTATATATACCTAATTCCCTTCGTGGTTGATTCATATTCATATTTAGTCATAACGTGTTATGATTCAGTTGTGAATATATCCATTTGAGTAATTTACTACAGTCAGATTTCCCAGTCTATTGTGAGCTTTCCTTTTAGGAAACAATAACTCCTTTTATCTGCAGTTTGATCTTTGAGATTTCACAGAACTTTTACATTCGCAAACGGCTACAATATATTACACACTATATGAAAGGTAATATCTCAAAAAGCATAATAGGGGTACTTTAACAGAGCTATATCAGCACCTAGATAAACTGGATTACAACGGTTACTGATTTTGTACTAAAATACTGTAGGCAACTTTTTAGTACATTAAGAGCGTTTATAGAGGAAGACAAGAAAAATGGCCGGCCCAGGACACACAGAACATCACAGCACACTGCATCAAAGTGCATCAAGTGTCCCTCTGGGAACAGCATGACCTCCACTGGCGGATGTTAAACAATAACGTTCCATCTTGTCTGACATTTTTGTCCCAGCGGGCTTCGTCCTCACTGCTGCCGTTCCCTACCTGTCCTCCTTTATCACGTCCACAAAGTGAGCGTCGCTCCTCTCCCGGAAGTTTTTGGAGCGCAGTGGGATGAGGGCGGAGTGGTCCATCGTTCCCATGCTGGTGATGCCTCCTCCTCCGGGCCACTTCTTCTCCTTCTCCTGCAGCATCTCGCACAGAGACGTCTGGCTGTGGGTCAGGGGCTGCTCCAGATGAGGGCTTAACAGGCCGTTAAGGGTCTTGGGGCTCCTGCCTGCCGGTCCCTGAAGAAGATTCAGAAGGCACAAACAATGAAAGAATCGCAGCACAATGTTGTTAAAGAGGCCATATTACGCCCTTTTACAAAGTCTTGATTTTGTTTTTCATCTACTAGAATAGGTTTTCATGTTTGAATGTTTAAAAAACACATTATTTTCACATATTCTCCATTGCAGCACCTCTCTTCCCAGTCTGCCAGTTTAGTTCCTGTCTCTATGAAGCCCCTCCTTCTGAAAAGCACAATGTGCTCTGATTGGTCGGCTGGACCAGTGTGTTGTGATTGGTCAATCACTTTAAGCGTGTTTCAGAAATGTCAAGCCCTTTCCCATAAGAGTTTCAACAGACTACTAACTAAAGCCCCCATTCTGTGTGATCGGGGCCCAGGCTTCACCCCCTATTATTGCATATGTCTTGGGTGGGAATTATTTAAATGAGGAATATTGTGACGTGTTTGTTTCTGGAAAAATCAAGACTACAATGGAGGTGTTTCAAGGAGTTCAGTACTGATATACAGAATAACTCCCTCTGGAGTGACTTTGTGCTTTTTGAGACTTTGCAGCAACATTGATTGTGGAAAATGTAAAAAAAAAACATATATATATAATCGATTAATCGTAAAAAGACAGTGATCTCGATTCAAGCACCCACGCGATTCGCCCGGACGGTTTGCCCCATGTCTTTAAAACCTTTGACAAAACCATACCGGAACATTCAAATATGTGTTCGTGCTGCCAGAGAGCAGTTTTGAAACACACATTAGATATTTTTGTGTTACAAATATTCAAGTTATCACAGAAGTACTGAGATATAAGTTTTAAGTTAGGATATAAACACTGATGTCTACAATATCAAAATCAAAATCAAAACAGAGCAAACTACCTATTAAAACAAACTTGACGCGTCAAATAACGTTTGTTTCAATTACATCTTATTCCAAAGCGACAAGTGACTTCAATTTTTTTTAGTGATTGTTCATCCACTAATGAAACAAGTATTTATTAATACGTCATTGAATTCATTCAAAATCATTTTTTGAAATAATAATAATAATAATAATTAATTCAAACATTTTCCAGCAGTTTATCCTTTGACAGAATTACAAGTTATTTTGATTGGTTGTGTATTCAGAATCGTGGGAGAATCGTGATTTGAAACCTTATAATCGCGATTCTCATTTTATCCAGAATCGTGCAGCTCTACAAAACAAACTAGGTCCTGCTTAAAAAGACAATTTTCAGTAAATAAGACGATACCAAAAAACACAATGGTAACACTTTACAATGATATCCATTAATTCATGCTTAACTAATACACAGACAATCATGTTTTAATGTATGACTCATGAAGAACTAAACCATTGATTAATGATTACTGCATCAGCAACTAATAAAGATTCTATATGATTAAGTAATATATGAATTGTTATAAATTAAACGTGTCATAATGTATTAATTCCTTAACATCTTACTAATAGTGTAAGTTAGTGTGTTGTATGTACTTCAACTTCAAACTGTTTGCTTTAATTAATCATTAACTAATGATTTGCAAATGTATCATGTTATGTCTTTACTTGTTGAGGCACATGACTATTAATACGTTATGACACATTTAATTAATAACAATTCATATATTAATTTATTAATCATATAGAATCTTTATTAGTTGCTGATGCAGTAATCATTCAGCAGTACTTGTGCATAAAATCAGCATGTTAAAATGACTTCTGAAGGATCATCTGACACATCATGTTTTTATTATTATAACCAACAGGTGGCGCTATCTGTTAGCCTTGCAATGAAGCGTTACTTTATCTAATCTAAGACTGCAGGACATTATAATTAATGTCCTTGTCTTATTACATTATTTATTGAAACTCCATTGTATTTTCTAAGTTGCACTATGCAGTTTAGTTAGGCATAAAAACTGAAATTTTTAGATTCTCTTAATTTTTTCAGATTCTCTATCGAGATCAGATGCACACACCTTGCTGATGATGGTTTTGTGATCAGGATCTGTGCAGCTGTTGCTGTGAAGCAGCCCGTCTTCAGAAGCTAACACGCTACACGAGGGACAGGCAGACTGAGGGGAGACAAGCAGCAAAACATGAAATGGAAAAACAGACAGAGCAGAGTCAAACACTTCACTTACTGATTTAATTCATTAAAAAACTAAAGTTAGAAACAAGAATCCACATGGGAAGATCAGTGATCCAACAAAATGCTAGTGTGGGGATTGTTATTAGCACATTGCTAAGTGATTGCTATGGCATTGCTAGGTGTTTAACCCTGTAAAGACTGACAAATGGAAAAAATATTCAGAATTATTTTTTCTTTTTTACTTAGAATGGTTTATTAAACATTTGTAAAAGCTATAAATAAATATTAATATTCATTGTTGAGTATCATTTCTAATGCATCAGGCTTTTATGGCTTATATGATATAGTGAGAATATTAAGCTCAAACTCAAGGAGAAAAAAACATCCCAAAAACAGTCCCAAACTGAGAAAAATATGCAGTTTGGTACAGATGCTGATATTAATATGGCCAAAATGGAAGATGAAATTCGGATAGCTTGTAAATCAATGAGATCTTTACAGTACAACAGAGTACTTACATGACATGCATATAAATATCAGTTTTCACTCTATATCTCCAAATAATATGTAACAGAAAGATGATATTTAAATGATAATACAATGATGAATAGAGAATAAACATTCCTCAAAAGCCTGATGGATCATACAAGGGAATGTTCCATTTTATCTTTTTGCAAACATTAAAGGGACATTATTTTTGAATGATCTCTAAACGGTCCACAAAGAAGTATATTTAAAAAACATAAGACGAACATCTAATTAAAACATTTCAGAAAACAAAATGTTCCATGAATTGCTTATAAATATTTTTGTGGAAATGTTTTGAGGACGTTTAGACCAGTTAAAGGTAGGGCTGGGACAATAGATTCTCGATTCGCGATACGAAGAACCTGGAGCGATTCTGATATTTTCCGAATGTATCGCAATTCTCTCCCTAAGTGATTCTGAGCTTAGTTTTTAACAGCAGATGGCACTGCTTGCTTTAGAAACACTGGTACTCTGCTTGCATCCAGATCCTTTACACACACACCACTTAAATCTAAAATATTCATTCATAAAGTTCGAAACGGTTGAAACGAATTACAAGGGTGTAATTTACATTAATCTTGCATCAAAAAAGCATTCTGAACCAAGGTGCAAGTGCATTTAACCCCTTACATGACTCGAATGCACGAGCGCTCTCCAGCACTCTTCTTTGTGAGCATTTGAGTGTACATCTGCTGTATCAATCATTGCATCACGAATCGAGATTTGAGAATCAATGTATATTGTTCCAGCCCTAGTTAAAGGTGCAGTAAGCGAATTCTGAAATCAGCCCAAAAAAATACACCCCGCCCTTCATTGCTCCGCCCCCAAAATGCACGAACACGCAATGCAAGAGTGGATGTCTTTTTATTATAGCTGAATAATGCTTCTTGAAAATAAAGCCAAGATGAACGAAAAGGAAGAACAAAAAATGATATATAAGAGTATATACAAGCAAGAGTTTGTTGTTAGTCACCTGCAACACAGCAGCTCCAGACGAACAATTACACTCAAAACTGTCCTGTCACTAAAGCAAACATTACAACAACTGCATATCTTGGATCTATGAAACAACAAAACCAATGAAACTGACGTAGAAGCAGAAAAAAAAAAGTGTCAGTTTTCAGGCCTTTCCGCTCAGGTCTCTCCAGCAAAATGGAAAGCTTTTCTAATATTAACGTGGGTCCTAAAGCTCTTGCCTGATCATAACCCTTCTTTTTCCAGTGATATTCCTCTGAGCTTTTGATATTCCACTTTTGTAATGTCTCTTAGACATCACTCTTTCTACAGTCCTTCTCCCACTTGCTTGCTCACTCTCTCCCCTCCCCCATCATGAGTGGACACGCCCCCTTCTGCTGATTGGCTACAAGTGTGTTGTTCCGCTCGGTCCAATCCAAGTTCAATAACGTTTCTCAGAAATCGTTTACTGCACCTTTAACTTTGTGCAAGCATTCTACTAACATTGATAGATGAACGTTTGTTCATAACATTAAGAGAACCTTTCTAAAACGTTCTGAGAATGTTACCTGTTAGCTGGGATGTCTGTGGTTTTCAAAGTTTAATACCTATGGGTTTGTTCAAACAACAGTAGCAGCTTCAGCAAGCAGCTCAAAAATGTGTTGCATCTGCCATTTAACATTTGTCGTTTGAATATGCAGGGGATTAAAAATCAGCAGCGTTTAGCTTTGGAGATGAATAATTACTACAGACGAAGATCGACACTCTTGTTTTATCTCTCTGCTGTTTGCACAGGAGGAGAGAGCAGCATGTCTCCTGCCTTCCCTTATTTTCCGCTATCGCTTGCAACCGAAGGTCCCATCAGTATTAAAGTGCAATGACGAGAGTATCTTTTGCAAAGGCTGCTGGGTAATGCGGCGTCCTCTGAAAGGTTGCTTGGATGAATGCACCATGCATTTGACTGATCGATCAAATTTAAAAGGAGAGGTGGATGCATTGCACACAGGCACATTATGATCTCACAGATCTGAACACGCTCTCTTATTGACGTGCTCATTACGATCCCTCATGGCCTTTCACAAATCACTGCAGTGTTTCACACAATGCATCAGCATGGTGTGTGTTTTGTGTTTCCATCAGGGACTTTTCTTCAGTAAATGGAATAATACCGTTCAGAGATCGCTTGAGAGAAAGCAGCATGCATTAAGATAAAAAATGAAACCCAATACAACACGCAATATATTGACTTCTTAAATTCAAATATGCATTTGTATTAATATTTTCAGAAAATTATTTGATATATATTAACTTAGACAACCAAAACAAATCCAGGGACTAAAATCAGCTCCCTAGATCCCTGTGCAATATATTGTGAACACAAAATTAGACACCGTCAAGCGTCATTCGTGACTGTTGTTTTTGGAAACACTTCATATGCAGTAACTTTTTTGACTGTAAATAAATGTATTTATGTTATTAGAAAGTCATTTGGATTTACATAAAAAAGTAATGTGATTACAAAATGTTTGACTTGTAATGCAATACTTTGCATGAAAAAAGTAATATGGTTACAAAATGCATATCACTTTTAATGCCTTACTTTACTTGTAACATCAAAAAGTAATCAGATTACAAAATGCACATTACTTGTAATGCGTTACTTTATTCATAACATCAAAAAGTAATGTGGATTACGTAATTTGATTACGTAATCCACAATACTTGTAATGCGTTACTTTACTAATAACATCAAAAAGTAATCTGATTATGTAATGCACATTACTTGTAATGCGTTACTTTATTCGTAACATCAAAAAGTAATCTGATTATGTAATGCACAATACTTGTAATGCGTTACTTTACTCGTAACATCAAAAAGTAATCTGATTATGTAATCCACATTACTTGTAATGCGTTACTTTACTAATAACATCAAAAAGTAATGTGGATTACGTAATCTGATTACGTAATCCACATTACTTGTAATGTGTTACTTTACTAATAACATCAAAAAGTAATCTGATTATGCAATGCACATTACTTGTAATGTGTTACTTTAATCGTAACATCAAAAAGTAATGTGGATTATGTAATCTGATTACGTAATCCACAATACTTGTAATGCGTTACTTTACTAATAACATCAAAAAGTAATCTGATTATGTAATGCACATTACTTGTAATGCATTACTTTACTCGTAACATCAAAAAGTAATGTGGATTACGTAATCTGATTACGTAATCCACATTACTTGTAATGTGTTACTTTACTAATAACATCAAAAAGTAATCGTATTAGGTAATGCACGTCACTTGTAATGCATTACTTTACTCATAACATCAAAAAGTAATCGTATTAGGTAATGCGCGTCACTTGTAATGCATTACTTTACTCATAACATCAAAAAGTAATCGTATTAGGTAATGCGCGTCACTTGTAATGCATTACTTTACTCGTAACATCAAAACGTAATTGGATTATGTAATGCGCGTCACTTGTAATGTGTTACTTACTCATAACATCAAAAAGTAATCTGATTATGTAATGCACATTACTTGTAATGCATTACTTTACTCGTAACATCAAAAAGTAATCGTATTAGGTAATGCGCGTCACTTGTAATGCATTACTTTACTCGTAACATCAAAAAGTAATTGGATTATGTAATGCACGTTTCTTGTAATGTGTTACTTACTCATAACATCAAGAAGTAACGTGGATTACGTAATGTACGTTACTTGTAATGTGTTACTTTACTTATAACATCAAAAAGTGATCAGATTAAGTATATCATTTATCATTTGAGATGATATTGAAAACACCTGATCGCTATGTTTTCTCAGAGGAGAGCTGTTAGAAATGTGTCCATCTTGAACATAATCAGAATTATCAGCAAATAAGGGTAAACTGACATATTCTGGTATACTGGAGGAGCGTCTGAATTGGGTTTTCAGTTTGACAGGTTGTAGAGATCACTGATATCAGAACATGAGGATGTGACTCCATGAAAGATACATGAAGTTCCACTTGTATGAAGTTCAACTGTGTTTGCAATATTTCGCATTTATATATTTTTGTATATATTTTATAGATTTCACATGTTTTTGTACAATTTTATTGACTGGTTTGTTAAATACACACAATATTGCTGTTATTACTGTATTATATTTTATACAGTATCTCTTCAGTTAAAACCATTTACGCATACTGTCCACTCAAATGGACATCTGGAAATCTCTTTGAAAAATAGGTGTAAAAAAAAAAATATATTATTCATCTTGAATGACTAAAAGAGTTCAAACTATTGTTAATAAAATGTCTAAAATCTGAGGAACAATTAGTTATTCAAACTTCTGGAATTATGAAATTTATTTATTTTAATTATATTAATTATTATACTGTATATAATAATTACATATTATTTATTTTCAAATCAATAACTGAGGGGTTATTGCACAACGCAGGAGAATAACAAACAAAACTGTCTTTAATCACAAAATCCAAAAGGAACATGCAGGAGATCTCAGGAGTAATAATACAACACCGAACAACTGGGAGAACTGAGGGCTTAAATACATGAGGGAGGTTAATCAACAGGGAAATGGTGCGTAACTAGTCAAGTCAAGTCACCTTTACTTACATAGCGCTTTTTACAATGCAAATTGTGGCAAAGCAGCTTTACATTAATAATTGGCACATAATTTTTGGCTGCACAGCAGCTCCCAAAGAAAATAGTGTCATTGTCCAGCTTATTCTATATATTATTGATTCATTCCGTTGGAAAGATCAATAGTTATTAGTCTAGTTAATTTATGTATATCAGCACTGGAGAAAACAGTGACGTAATCGTCCGGCTCAGCTCAGTTCACATACAACGGCGCCAAATGCAGGCATATCAAAAACACTCCTGAGTATCAAGCAAGTGTCCCCAACTTAAGCAAGCCAAAGGCAACAGTGGAAAGGAACCAACAAAATGGAGAAAAAAACCTTGGGAGAAACCAGGCTCAGTCGGGGGCCAGTTCTCCTCTGGCCAACAGTGAACACTTGCCTGAACTACATGAACAACCATGGAAACTAACTAGGAACACTGACCTTAGCTCTGTCCGAGCCCGGTGTTAGAGCGCAGGCTGAGGATGTGATGTCAGGGCTGAAGGACGTGACACTGAGAGACTTTCTGAGCTCGCTCGTCACCAGAGCAGACGGAGGGCAGCTCCACTGGGTGTGCTTCACCTTCCTCCCGGATATCAGATATGTCTTAAGACCTGTAGAGGACACACACACACACACACACACACACACAGCCACCATAAAGTCCCAGCAGTGTTTGTCCATATCACTTTGGTTCATTGTACACTGACCTGTGTTGACGGTGCTCGAATGGATTCATCAATCAGTTTAGAGCAAACACATGGTGTGTGAAGAGAGACACTTACAGCAACACAGTAGCGTCTGTCAAGTGCACACTGTACTCTTTTTGTCACGACAAAGACATTTGCAGCTTGTACTTTCCACAAAAAGGGAACAATATATATGTATATGTATATATATATATGAAATTTGCAATTTTGAAACTCAATATTTTGACATTTTAAATTACTAAGTTGTTTGTTTTTGTTATCTTCATGCAATAAACGAGCAACATCCAAATTAAAAACTAAACAACCAAAACAACAAACAAAATAATAAAACAAAATAAAATAAAGAGACTAAGTTAGATTTGGCTTATAGTTATTTTTAAACTTCCCATAAACATAAGAAAATATGTAATAATTTTTATACAATAAATAACTGAGTTGTGTGGTGTGTTTTAAATTCTAGCAATAACCAAGGAATAAAATAAAATAAAATAAAATAAAATAAAAAGGCTAAATGGTTGAGCTTAATGAAATAAAATCAACATTTCAATTGAAATCGAAAAAAAATTACACCACTTCCTGGTTATCACAATTTTATGGAATTAAATTAATATCTGCAAAGCTTTACTTCTGGTTAAATGCCAAAACCACACTAAAACCAGCAAACCAGACTGGCATCCAGTACCTTCAGGGTAAATAAAGAAGACATTATTTTCAGTGATAATTTATGTCAGCAGGCACTCAATCTGACTCTGAATAATCAGACCTTCAACTGAGAAGGTAAAATCAATCTACAGTCGCTGTAATGAAACATCCTAATAGTCTCTCTGTGAAACACTTGCTGAATGCATCTCATTTCTGGAAAGAAGCAGGATACAAATAAAATCCACAGGGAAAGCTTGATGGATGAAGAGAAAATAAGAAACATCGCCTGTGAGAGGTCAACTGTTTTATAGCCACAACTAAAAGAGTCACTTTACACCAAAATACTGCTGGCTGTAAACAGCTTCGGCTGACAGCAGAGCAACTAAAAACGTCTGGGCCGTTGTCAATGTTTGGAATAAGCGTCCGTGTTCCTGTTCTCACGTACGTAATTCACCTGTCAGCGAACAGCAGCGCAATGGCAGGAGAAACATGAGCTGGCGTGGAGGAACAGATCTGGCATAAAAGTCACCGTGCGTCTCCGTATGGGCCCTGACATAAAATGCTCTTAAAACTTCATGAATAGTTAATGAGGTTCAAAAACAGCGATTTCATTTTGGCCACTTCACAAGATGACCTAGAAGAAAAAACCCTGGAAGGTTGCCCAACGTTCTTCAGAAAAAACCTTCAGGTCCTGCAAATTCTTCAGTTTTACGGCATCTTTTGCATATTTGAACCCTTTCCAGCAGGGACTGTATGACTTTGAGATCCATCTTTTCACACTGAGGACAATCGAGGGACTCAGAAAGAACTATTAAAAAAGGTTCAAACATTTGCTGATGCTCCAGAAGGAAACACAATGAAAACTTTTGAACCAGTTTTTGTATTGTGGACAATATGTAAATATCTGTTATGTAAAGTATCTTATACAGGACAATACTAAATAAAAACATGCATTTTGTATAATCCCTCTTATTTTATTAAAATGATTCACATAATTATTCATATAGATTTTTTGTTTTTGTTTTTTTTCAAATTAAAGTTTGTAGTTTTATGATTAACCTCATAGCTGGTTGGCTTGGTTCATTGCTTTTAATGCTTTAAAAATAGTTTTTTTGAAATCCCTACGGGAGAAATAACGGAAAAAAAACCCTCCAGAATCAATGCTGTTGAAAAAGTGGGTGGGCTCATGAATATGAATTAGCTGACATAATAATCACCCATTAGTGAATGTGAGGCAATTATTTTTCCAAATTGTGTAGCCATGCTAAAAAAACAAAAAATAAAAAATAAATAAATAAATAAATAAACAATGGTTATAATTTGGGCCATATGATACACCTTATTAGCCTGCATCATGAATATTAATTATGTGATGACATTTATCCATTAGTCCTTACTGATAATTTGCTGAAAGGCAGGTAAATGTGAGTGTAAACAAAAATACACGGATCGGGCATAACATTATGACCACCTTCCTAATATTGTGTTGGTCCCCCTTGCTGCCAAAACAGCCCTGTCCCGTGGAGGCATGGTCTCCACTAGACCTCTGAAGGAGTGCTGTGGGATCTGACACCAAAATGTTACAGCAGATCCTTTCAGTCCTGTAAGTTGCGAGGTGAGGCCCATCCCAACACATCCCACAGATGCTCGTTTGATTGAGATCTGGGGAATTTCGAGTTCAAGTCAACACCTCAAACTCATTGTTGTGCTCCTCAAACTATTCCTGAACTATTTTTGCTTTGTGTCAGGGCGCATTATCCTGCTGAAAGAGCCACAGGGAAAACCGTTTCCATGAAAGGATGAACATGTTCTGCAACAATGCTTAGGTTGGTGTACGTGTCAAAGTAACATCCAAACGGATGGCAGGACCCAAGGTTTCCCAGCAGAACATTGCCCAAAGCATCTCACTGCCTCCGCCGGCTTGCCCTCTTCCCATAATGCATCCTGGTGCCATGTGTTCCCCAGGTAACCTAGCCATCCACGTGATTTAAAGAAAACCACCTTCTTCTATTGCTCCGTGGTCCAGTTCTGATGCTCACATGCCCACTGTTGGTGCTTTCGGCGGTGGACCTGGGTCATCATGGACACCCTGACTGGTCTGCGTCTATTCAGCCTCATACACAACAAACTGATTCACTTGAGCGATTTGAGCTACAGGAGCTCGTCTGTTGGATCGGACCACACGGGCCAGCCTTCGCTCCCCACGTGTATCAATGAGGCTCGGCCACCGTCCTGTTCACCATTGTTCCTTCCTTGGACCACTTTTGATAGACACTGACCACTGCAGACCAGGAACACCCCACAAGAGCTGCGGTTTTGGAGATGCTGTGATCCAGTCTTCTAGCCATCAAAATTTGGCACTTGTCAAACTCACTTAACCATTTTTCCTTCTTCTAACACATCATATTTGAGGACAAAATGTTCACTTGCTGTCCAATATATCCCACACATATATATAGACACACACACACATACATACACATACATACATACATACATGCACACACATTTTCTCTCTCTTTGGAAAAAATGTCAAATAACTAAGCAAGCAGTAGCTCAGTATCTTAGATGCTTTAAGTGTTTTTCCTACACAGGGACTATTTTTAGAAAAGGTCAAAGAACAGAAAAACACCAAGGACCACTAATGTGTCGACTTTTCACCAAAGCGATCAAAACCGGGAGCTGTGAGCAGCCTTGCTCTTCTCTCAGGGACACAATGCTGTGTATAAGCCTCAAAGAAACGCTCAACTCTATGAATGAGTGACAAGGCCAGAGCTGCAGTCACGCTAGCTGAAGCACACACATCCTAAAACATGCCTGAGACTCTCTTCAAACTGTCACTATACAAAACATTGCAATGGTTCTAAAAATATTCTTCATTTTCTTTATGAAATTAAAGTATGAGGTGAAAAATGACCCGGACATTTCTTCCTGAGATTTACTCCTTCAGCTATGTTCTTACTCTGCCACTCAAGCACGGGCGTAGGAGAAAAAGGCAATTATAAGAATGAGGAACATCTCAGATCCATCTTCAACGTAATTAACAGACAATAAAGCCTCACCTCCCACAAAAACCTGGCACATAATTAAATCCATCAGAGCAGAGAAGACAAGCGGGTCACATCTCCAGACGTACTCCAAACCCTGAGCCAACAAGACAGTCGATTCACACCCAGCTCAATAAAAGAGCTCAATCTCAGAGCAAGAGGAGAAACAGAAATGAGGAGCATCAAGGGCTTTTACTGCATATGCCTGACTTCAGGAGCTCAGAATCACAACTCACTGCATGACAGAGCCTATAGTACCCTAAAATTCAAGATAACAGGGCAAAAAATGAAAAAAAAAGAGATAGATGTTAGTTAAGCAATATCACACAAGTAATGAGAGCAATATCACTTGAGTACCGTTTTGTCCTGAATACCAAGAGTGCAAATGTATGGAAGTTCTTTTCCACTATGAAATAAAAAAAAAACAAAAACAAGAAAAATAAAAATTAATCGCGACTTTTATTTACATTTACATTTACATTTAGTCATTTAGCAGACGCTTTTATCCAAAGCGACTTACAAGTGAGGAAAACAAACAAGCGATTCTTCATGAATTGGCAAATAACACAGGACGTGCTCACAATACAAGTTTCATACATTGCTCAGTACCATAAGCTAGAGTAGGAAGGGAAAAAGGGGGAAGGATAGGGTTTTTTTTTTTTTTTTTTTTTTTATGACTTTTTTATGACTTTTATCTCACAATTCTGACTTTTTTTCTCAGAATTGCGTGTTATTGCGAGATATAAAGTCAGAATTGTGAGATAAAATGCCAGAATTGTGAGATAAAGTCAGAATTGTGAGATATAAAGTCAGAATTGTGAGATAAAATGCCAGAATTGTGAGATAAAGTCAGAATTGCGAGATATAAAGTCAGAATTGTGAGATAAAATGCCAGAATTACGAGATAAAGTCAGAATTGTGAGATGAAGTCAGAATTGTGAGATAAAACGTCAGAATTGCGAGATATAAAGTCAGAATTGTGAGATAAAAAGTCAGAATTGTGAGATAAAGTCAGAATTGTGAGATACAAAGTCATAGTTGTGAGATATAAAGTCAGAATTGTGAGTTATAAAGTCAGAATTGTGAGATAAAGTCAGAATTGTGAGATATAATAATCAAAATTGTGTGATATAATAATCAAAATTGTGTGATATAAAGTCAGAAGTACGAGATATAAACTCATTATTCTGACTTTATAAGACGCAATTGCGTTTAAATCTCGCAATTGCAAGAAAAAAGTCAGAATTGTGAGATAAAATGTCACAATTGGAAGTTAAAAGTCTTTTTATTCTTTTATTTAGGGGCGGAAACAAGCTTCCATACAAACATGATATTGATTTTATACAACAGTTCCATTTCAATAAATAAGAAGTTAAATTTGCTCAGTTTTGCCAAAGAAAATATTCCCTATAAAGCCAGAGCAGAACTGTCATGCTTCTTGGAGCAACACATTTCTGAGTGAATCCGCGTTTTGAGTGAATCAAACAGGTGAACCAATGATTCAATGGCCCATTTATAAAGAGAGCCATTTTCTTCAATCCCGAATGAATCGTCTGAATGAATGACTCACTGATTTACTCATTTAGACATTTACCACCACCTGCTGGCAGTTTTAGTTTCTTATTTAGAGTATCATTTCATTAAAAAATTATTTCATATTTCCATATTAATAATTAAAAAAAAAAAACATTAAAAGGTGTAGTTCACTCAAGCGGCAACAGTCAATCCCATAGACCCCCCACGTAATTTTTTTTATATAACTCATCTGTTTAAATTTAAACTCATAAAATTTAAAGTTCTTATAATTAAGGGCGTGGCCACTTGAATGTAGATTGCTGCTGCTGTCACTACTAGCCATTTGCTGTCAGTTATCCGTTACATTCCGTTTCTTTGCCGCGGTGACACGCTGCCTAGATGGCGACGGCCGGCTCCGCCCATTTTGGACTAAAAAAAATGCTCTTCAGAAATTGATTCTTCTGTCATTTAACACAATAATTTAAATGTAAAAAAAGACTTTAAATAATTTCTCAGCCAAATTTGATGTGCGGTTATTTTGCAATTAATTTTATTAATTAATCGCCACATTGTGTAATTAATTTGATTAAAAATGTTAATCGCTTGACAGCCCTATATTATGTATAGCTCTATATTATATATAGCACGATTTGTATGGATCACTTCAATTATGTGAAAATCATGGTTTAGAAGGACATTGGGAAATAATAAATAAAGGACTAATTTTTTTACTGTGGAAAGTGACTTTTGAAGTGAATCTCTGTCCTGATGCAGTACTTTTGCTTCTCATCAGCACTCTGAATGATTGAACATGAGGAAAATTCACTCTGAAGACATGGAGCGACAGCTTAGAATGAATAAGCAATAACCATGTTTCTGAATCACACCCTGCTGTCACTGCCTGCTGTCGCCAGTCATCTTTTATCATTAAATGAGACTGTTTTATGATTCATTGTTTCAGTGCTACTGACATTTTGCCTGAGGTTGCAAGAACAAATGAGCCACACGCCAGGAGAAGACAGAACTGCCGCAGTCAGACAGCCACAGGTGAGGATATTTTCAGTTTTATTCAATTTCCATTTAGCCTACTATTTCAGCAACATGAAATCAAAGCTGACCCATTTACTTTCTTAATTCATGATTTTATTATGCACACATTGAATGTTTAAACAAGACTGGATAGACAGTTTTACCAGTGCAAGGTTTTTCCAGCAGATCAAGATTACATTGTTGAATTTAAAAGGGCACTTCAACATTTTCAATAAAACATGCCTGCCTATACAGTAGAAAGGCAAAATAAATAAATAAACAAAAACCTGGCTAAAGAAAAAAACTGAAAAAAGGGCAGTTGTGTTCCCTTTTACCAAACAGGTAGGAGTCTGTCAAAGAAAGCTTCATCTGGAAAGCTGTCTAAAACATATTTTCAAGCAGTTTTGCATACATTCTAATATGTTAAACATCTTAAAAGGTGTTTTCTGTATGTCTAGGCTAACCTGCACATCAAATAGCCTAGACTCATCCGCGAAACATGTGTGTTAATAAACCCACACATTTTATAAAGACGTTACACTTAATGAATAAATGCAACAATCTCCACCGGTGCGCACGAGCAGCCGTCGTTGTGTTCCACCTTCTCGTGCTCATGGAGAAGTATTGAAGATATACTGATAAATTATAATTGATGTTATTTAATGATACTACAGATTGCACTCACTTTCACGAAAACAACTGTTTTGCAGACCATGCCGTGTTCGTGTGTTCTCGCATATACACAACTGTGACCAGCAGATGTCGCTGGCATGCCACGCCCTTCTGCTCCGCTGGTTTGTGCATGCGTAGAAGTTTTGCATTATTAAGAGAAATTTTTTTGTTATTATGAGAAACTACATCATTATTACGAGAAAGTTTCTCAATATTATGACTTAAAGAATCATATTTATTTTCTTTACTATGGCAGAAACGGGCTTCCATACCTGTCAAATTTGCCCCTATTTGGGTGTGAGCAAAAACACAGTTTGTGTGTGTTCCTTTAAATGCAAATGAGCTGCTGCTCCCGGCCCCCTTTCCAGAAGAGGGCGGAGCTTTAACAGCTTGAGCTTCGGTTGCTCAACAACAACAAAGCTGGAGAATCTCACTCAGCCAAAATGAGGATTGTGAGTAACATGTTCAGCCTTATATTGTTCAAACCGGAGTCCACACTGATGGAGAAACTCAGGAAGAAGTTACAACTTTTAGAATGAAACTGGACGTTTCTGAACGGTTAGTGGATAAATTTATCTAGTTGTTGTGGAGTTGATTCAACTCATGGACTAGCAAATCCAGCGTTGAATTGACCCTCGTTTGTGAAGCAGTCCGGCGTAAAATGACGGCATCAACAACACTCTACTACAACAACTCTTCCTCAAGGATGCAAAAATGCAAAAGTACAATCTGTAGTTTTCTGGAGCCATTTTGCGTCATCCGGTAAACTTTTGCTAACACATAAACACCAGTTTTTTCTGTCCAGGTAACATGGAGAACGAGTAAACAATGTTCATTTACATATACTACTGACGCAGCAACGATACAAAGCGGGTTAAAAATCACTATTTTGTTACTCTAATTTCCCATCTAACAAAAATATATTCTAAGAACGTTTATCTTTTTATATCAACATAAACACATCAGATTACAGAAGTAAACAATTTGCGAAAAGCGCCTTGACTGGAGCAACTGCGTTCAGTTGTGATTCCTTCAGAGATGTCAAGATTAATCACAGGGCTATTCAAAGGTTTCTAACGCAAGTCATTTATCCCAAACGGATGATCCGAATCGCTCACAAGGTGAGGCGCTTAACGCGGCGCTGCTCTGACAGCCGAGTAACAGACCGATCGATCGTATTGATTATGGGGCAAGTCTGGGATGAGC